>OZ010677.1:63768794-63993794 GCA_963932185.1 Troglohyphantes excavatus
TATAATAATATTCCGAGCTTCGATCAAATGTCTTTCTATTTTTAATTAAAAAAAATATTTGGTCAATTGAAATAAAAGGTTGTGTCTTAAAAACCAAAATCATTCGAAACTATTTCAAACTTGGTGACATTTGACAATAGAAAACTAATGCTATTCAATATACGTTATTTTTTTTTTATAAAAATCTCCAAAGTCCCCTAAAGCCATTATGGAGAATCTTTCCAACGTTAAATAACGCGACGTTTAAATAAATGGACGAAGAGGAAATGAAACTGGTGGATTTATTTCCAACTTAGAGAATAATGCGAAACCGTTTTTCGCCAAGAGCAGTCTGCGTGCGAAATAGGACCCGCTAACTAAACGCTTAAATTACGTTTAGAAACTAATTAAACTCCAGACTAGCGAGTCAATTAGACCGTTAGCACTCACTCACAGGAAAAAAAAACCACTCCAGTCCGAAACTACGAACATAGACTGTCAACGAGCAACACAATTGCAGAGATGCTAGTTTGTGCTTGAAATCTCTCATTTGGCGCGTTTTGAAAATGTTTTGTTCTTGAATCCAGCGATTTCTTAACATGCAATGTCTTAAAAATGGGTTCCAGGTAAGAAGTGCATGTAGAGGAAAGTTGACCGAGACGATACACGTCATTATAAGTACTTTGTAACAAATAATGCTACCTCAATTGACGCTGTTATCGCTGTTGACCTCTTAACCAACACTACAAATATAGCGTCCACTCACCTGAGTTTGACGTTACACGCCTTAAACTCTGTGGTTGTTTTCATACCAACACTTTAACTCCATGACAAATAGCACGATTGACATAAATATAAAAGATTACATTCGATAGGAAATTAGGCGACAATGATTATATTAAAGATTGCAAATACGAAGGGTGTATGAGGAGTCCGCGGTGTCAAATGAAACAGCTTGTTTACCTTTCTTCTGTTGGTAAGGATTTTGTGAACGATCAATTCCTATATCTATATTATCAGCTAAAATAAAATTTTCTCCCTTAAATACGAAAATGCTACAACCAGGGACGTGGGTTTTTACCAAATAAAAATTGTAATATAAAATCTAACTTTCTGATTTTTTTTTTGTAAAAAATTTAGTTTTAAAAAGCCAGATAAATTTAATCAAAATTAAAGTAAATCATTCTATTTTTTGTGTAATTCGTCTATTTTTTTTATCGGCGATTTAGTGAAATTAATTCCGAGTTTGGCGACATAAACGGCGCGTGTAGGCGTATCGATCGATGACGTCAACTCAATCACGTGACGAAAATAGGCGTGGCCGAGCAGAGATTCGGCCGCCAGCTTTTACTATCAGCTTTTCCTTCTGTGGAAAGTCTCAAAATGTGTTGCTGAAAGAAGCATACCCCTCACGTGACACGCTGAGTCACAGAAAAGAAAAGAGTTTCCTTTGTCAGCGATTAGACACAGGTGTAGCAAAAAGTGGATACGAAAAGAAAGATTCGCCAAAAAGATTACCCCGTACCAGGTGAGAAAATCCAAAACAAACATAGTGTGCTTCTGTTGTGATGTGAAAGTAGTCGGATCGTCTTCCATTGATAAAGAGCATGAATTAACATGCATTGTTTCTTTGAGACTGTATCGTATTCTAGTAGCTTGGAAGGCAGTGAAACCACAACTGTTTTTTTTAATTATTTAAATTAGTTTATTTGTATATGTTATATTAAATAAACTTAGGAATAACCTACTATCTAAAGTTAAATTTTATATAAAAAAGTTTATTATTCCCTTATTTCTGTTATTTAATTTTTTTATTTTTATTATTTAAATTTATTTAACTCTTATTTATATTTTATTTTATTCTTATTTATATATTTTTTATTTATGTTTATTTTATTTATATTTTATTTTATTGATATCTTTTTAATTTATTATTTATATTTTATTTTATTGATATCTTTTTAATTTATTATTTATGTTTTATTTTATTCATATTTATATTTTATTTTATTTATATCTTTTTAATTTATTATTTATTTTTTTATTGATATTTTATTTTTTTTCTCATATTTTAATTATTTTTATCTATATTTTATTTAAATATATTACTTTTCTTTCATACTTTCACGTAAATTTAATTGAACACATTTTTTTTAAAAAAAAATTTCAAATCATAGAATTTTTTTCATTCATTCGTTGGTTCAGCCATTCTCACAAAATTAAATACCTCCCATTTATATAATTATATAACGTAGAATACATCTGAATTTCATTTTTTATGTTTAAATTAAAACAAAGATTACTATCTATGACGTGAAATTATAAATGTATCTAAGTTTCTGAATTAGTTATATGTGCGCTTATGGAAACTAAAGAGGAGAAGCAAACTATATCATTTTTAATAAAAATTCTGTTTAACAAAAAAAATCAAGGAAAATTATAAAGAAAACTAGTGATAAAAGTACCATTACAAAGGTCTAAAAAAGAGAAAAACTCTTTTAGTTTCCAGGATTTAAGGACTGACATATGCCCCGTTATGGTTTTTATTATAAACTATTCAAATTAACAATACAAAATATAAGGGGTAATTTTAATATTTTCTTGTATAATTCATATGGCGTTTGCCATTTATTTAGGTTTATTTAAAGTTTGGATAATTGCAACAACCTTTTATATATTAAAGTATTTTTATTTACAGTACACACACAAATTGGAAAAAAAATGCCTTCTTTCGAATATTCGATTTTAACACACGCTAGCTTTGCTGTCACGTGCCGTGAATTTTAGTGACTTGTATATAAAATGCGTCGATACATTGAAACGTGCGTCGATACATTTTCGTTACATTGAAACATTTTGTTCACAAAAACACACACATCAAATTTTAAAGACCTCCAAAAGATGATATCAACATAAAAAACCCGACATAAAAATAACAACCTGAAAACAATGATTTTAATACTATTTGAAAGTACCTGGGAGAAAAGTATGGGTAGTCCATTTTTTTAGTTGCAATCGTGATTTTATACACCTTATGATGGCTGCAAGGCTATACTTTCATTGGACACATTCATGAATCAAGGAGCACGATCATAGTCTAACAAAAAACGCCAAAAGAATAAAATACTGTGTATGTCTATGAGACAGGTAAATTTTTTTTAAATTTGAAGCCCAATCATAAGCATGGACCGTCTTCGTTTTTTCCCTATATTCTTCGTGTATTTCCTACAGTACTGTGAAAAAGCGGGCGTTGTTGTGTCGAACCACACCAGTAGGGTTCTACGTGAAACGTCATGTCAACAGATTATAAAAATAAGAATTGTTCGAAAATAAAAATGAATTTTATTGCCTATTCAAACGACAAACAACGAATTTTATTCATTTATATCGCAGAAACTAAGTCTGATTCCATAGGCCCCACCCCATAGCTTATTTTGCTTTATAGATGTAAAATACATCGGCGCCCATTTATATTGCACAAGACCTAATTCAGGTCAACCGTGCTGTTTCATACGGAGTTATATAATTTAAAATACATCCCCCTAAGATCGTAACATAGAGTTTAAAACTTGATATCTCATGTTCTACGTGAAACGTCATGTCAACAGATTATAAAAATAAGAATTGTTCGAAAATAAAAATTAATTTTATTGCTTATTCAAACGACAAACAACTCATTTTATTCATTTATACCGCAGCAACTAAGTCTGATTCCATAGACTTCAACCCGACCCCATAGCTTCTTTTGCTTTATAGATGTAAAATGTATCGGCGCCCATTTATATTGCGCGAGACCAAATTCAGGTCAATCGTGCTGTTTGAGACGGAGCTATATAATTTAAAATAAATCCCCCTAATATCGTAGCATAGAGTTTCTATCTAACTCATGTAGCTCACTTTAAAGACGTTTCATGACAAAAAGAAGAAAATTCCTCAAATATCTCAAACAAATACGATATACGATAAAAGCAAAAAAATTGTGAATAACAAATTCATAGAGTTGAGTTGAAGAAAAACTACTCAGAAACAAGCATAAAAATGTATTTACTACAAAACCAACAACGTAACCTACATTTTTGTTTCTCAAAGCAATAGTTTCTGAATAAAATATTTATACTAAACTTCAGCTGAAAGGGTTTGTAGTAGTGCAATTCTGTGTGACAACAAAGCCGATGCCTTAACTGTTTTCAGCACGCACTTCAGGAATTAAAGATTGATTCGAACGAATCTTTACTCTAAAGGAAACGGGTCCTTTTCCTACAAAAAATGAAGAAGGTTTGCAGCCAGAGTTGGTGAACAGTTATATTTTGTTTTGTTGTTAATCGATGTAAGGAAAATCTAGTGCATAATAACACATCTTTTTACAATACGTTGTTAAATAATTACGTTTCAGAAAATATAACATTTGATTTTGAATTTGGAACCATATTTTTCCACTTCAGTTGTGACTTGTTTGCTCTGAAATTTCCATATAGAAAAAAGTAATGACTAAAAACTGTATCTGGAGTTTTCTGGTCATAAATGTAATATATAGCCATTTAAACAAAAGCATTCCAACCAGTTTCAAGCATAACGTAAAGAACCCAAATCTAACAAACATTTCGAATTTACCTGAACAACTTTCTGTCATGAACTATGGAAATTAATAATTTTTATACATTTTTATAGAATCAGCTGTTTGGTAGCGTAACCATCTAGCTAAAAGTGTCTACAAAAAAATCTTTAAAAAGTTGTGATAATAAAACAGGGTTTTGCGCAATCGAATTGTGAAAGGTTAAGTTCCCACTAAAACTTTCAGATTATTTTAAAGTTGAATGCTAAAAAGTACAGAAATGAAAGAATTTGGGGAAAAAAACCTGCTGTTTTCGTAAAGTTTTAAAAAATATATAATTTTACTGCAGAAGTTTTAGCTGCATTATTGCAATTTATGCGTAAAATAAATTGAGAAAAATTTTATACCTGTATAAATGAAGTTCGTAAACTTTATACTCAAATTTATTTCTCTCGCAAATTCACACCTGTGGCATTCTGATGCTGCAATCAGTACACGTGCTTTGATCGATCAAATTATATGCTGAGTACCCTAAATATAAGTTTACCCGTTTCAGCGAACAATTTGTAACAAATGAGTATTCATATTTGAGTAGCTGAATCGATATAATAAGTATCGATCTATTATAATTATAAGACATCTATTTTGTGACGATAATCGAAGAGATACAATGACAAAAATAACTTGAAAGTAGCAATTGCTTATCGATTAATCATCGTGGAGTTTCATGCCTCTTCAACTACATCGGACTGTATTCTGTTCCAGATAGTTGGCTTTTCTGCATTAAATGTACGTGAAAGGTGAATACACTTTTACAGATACCGTTGCACCTAAGGGGCTGTCCATAAATGATGTCACACATTTTCTCCGTATTTTTGACCCCCCCCCCCCTCCCTGTCCTATGTCACAAAGTGTCACACTTCCCCATACCCCTGATTTCCCTTTGTTATATGTCACGTTCTCCTACCAAGAATCTCTTGCGTAAGATTGAATAAAGTTTTAAAAAGCCTATCATTAGCCATCGCGAATTCTCGTGTTTTTCAACACTATTTTAGTACATTTGTTTATATCATTTCATAATCGATTAAAACTATACTCGGGGACAACCTAAGTTGAACCTGAAGCGGAAGCTATGATGTGTATAAATATTCAATTGCTTTTGGATCAACTTAGGTTGTCCCCGAGTATAGAAGTTAGACTTTGTATTTTCATGAATTTTTTTTGTTTGTTGTTTCGGTTTTCTGTTAATTTGCAATGTTTTAGCTTCCTGAACTCCCCGCCCCCCCCTTTCCAAACGTGACGTCATTTGTGGACTGTCCCTAACGCTACATGTTTTAGGATATACTATTATTTTATTTTATTTTAATTTTGTGGTGTATTTCGTTATGTGTCATGCCATGTTATGTCATGTTACGTTATCTAGGTTTTGACACTGATAGTGAAGAGTTAAATACTTCTAAAATAAAAGTCACATAGTATTTAGTAATGGTAATATAAAATATTACACTTTTCAATCACTCTTATTTTAAATTGCAAATTTCACAAAAATCACATTTAAATTGCAATGCTGACAATAAAATTTCACGATTTCAGGCCTTGACTTTTCATATGAATGCAACAAAGTTCCACTTAAACTATGCGCGATTTTCTCTAAAATTATTAGGTGGAATTTACAGTCACACACTTAAATACGTTATTTAAATATATTGTGCTATTTTTTAATAGTGTGGTATTGGAAAATGAACTACGAATTTTAACAAGGTATTTTACATAATAAAAGAGTTGTTTCTCTAACCTTTTAACTCCTTAAATAATTTCAAGAATAGATTTCCCTTATATAATTGTTAAGAGCACCTAAACAACCATTTCCAAGTTAATTTTTTTTTTTAAATATTGTTTGAACACATTTGAGATTTTTTCAAATTAAATTGATCCTAATATTTGTAAATACATTTTGAAAATTGCAATGTTTGTAAAATATTGAAGTTTTGAGTTAGAAATGGCAGAGCAAGTTGTTGAACCCGTGGCGAGAAATTTGAACGGTGCCTGTTGGGAAATACTGTTTAGAAATCTCACGCGATACCGACCGAACTACAAATGCATTTTCTAGCAATATCTTGCAAAAAAAATTTAATAATGTTTTATTATGCAATGATTCTTTTAAACGCATTTTTTAAATAAACCATTGTTATTTTTTAGATGAACGTACGATTAGTCATTGCTCCGAGAAATTATCTTTCTTTTGATACCTCACTTGCTCATATTCATCGTAAGAGCCGTTAAAAGAAATATATACTATAGAAATATATATATCATGCTCAACGCACTACACTATCTAAAGTGGCTACTTACAGGTCGTTATCACCAGTAACTCTCATAACCCAACCCAACGACCCCGTTTCATTAAGGGAATAGAAAAGCGAGAAATAGATAGAGAAAAAAAATGGCTCTTTGTCATTTCTATGACATCCATATCGGAATCGTGAGCACGGTATAAAAACTCTCACCAAAAAGGCTTCTCGTCTGAAAGACAGATAACAGGGGTGTTATTTTTAGGGGGACTTTTACGTGACGCTTTACAACCTCGTAAAAAAGGAAAGAAGAATTGTCGTCCGATAGGAATGGAATAGCACTTATCTCTCCTGGAATGCTTAGGAGAAATGGAAGAATGCGAGATTTTTTTTATATAAAAGACGAACTATGAGGACGTGTGTTTTGGAATTTTTTATTGTTAAGAAAACTGGGTTATGTGATGTTATTTTTTTACTTATTATTATGCTATAAAGTGTATGGTCAGTGGAGGCCAATTGTAAAGGCATTGGACTCAGCATCCGGTGGACGCGGGTTCGATCATCACCAACTGTGTAGCAATGTGGTTAGTTGAGTAAACGTCACACTACAACTGTTATTGGCAAAGGTTCGGGGTCCATCTCGAATGAAAGACCAGAGAACACTGCCTCATATTTTTTAACCATGTGTAGCGATCTGGAAATCGGAGAGTTGTCAGAATCGTTCCTTTCGCGCAGAAAAAAATATCCACCGCATAGAGAGAAATGGTGTACATTAAACAATTTTCTTCCTATGTCCTCACACATATTAAAGTTGCATAAGGTACCAGTTTAGGTGCTATTCTTGTCATCTAACCGCGGTTAAAACTTGCGAGGCAGTCTTGCCTGGTCTTTCCTTCGTGATATATTCCGAATAGCCTATTGTGCAGCTCTAGTGAGACGTTAATTCAATCAGCCAACCAACCAATAAAATGTATAGTAAAGAAAATATTGTTTTGGGACTTAGAGTTTGAGGGCCCATGATAGCATTTTTGATTGGCGACCTCATAAGTGAAGGTCGATTCAATTAAATAACGTCACACAAGAGCTTCACAGTGGGCTATTGGTTAGGGTTCGGGATATGTCCCGAAGAAACCCGGGAATACTGCACCATTTTAAACCATTGTCAGATGACAAAGATAATACTTGAGCTGGAACTCCGCGTAGCTGTGTGTTGAAAATGTTTGGATCACGGCAAATTTAGCGTGCACTTGGTTTTGTTTTGTTAGTCTTGAACTGATATTTCAACTTGTTTAAGTTTCCTATGCCCATATTGAACTTATATAATATTTTAGCTTCAAGGTGATATCTTCTATAATGTTTCATTTTCAACTCCACACAATGTTCACACAAATGAATAAAACTGTCGACTAGTTAATTATAATTGAAGAGCGCGTTGTTTTCTGCAATTTAAGCACACACTCGCCCTGACATGTTGATTAGAAATGTAGTTACATCGATTAAACAGGCCAGCCTATGCCCCAGGTGTGATCTGTCCCCCTCCCCACCTGCTACAAAGGTCAGAGAGGGGAGTCCATCAATGATCTGGTCGACGCGGTTCACTTTCTGCTACACTATGATGGGATGGGAATTTTATTTTCATAGACTGCTTCCCCCTGGAGCTTTGAAATATCATTAAAGTTTCTCAAAATACTACTTCTTTAATCTCTAATATGAACTGGAATTGGGTGTTGGTGCAAAACGCCCCCATACCGATTCATCGGATATGTGCCTTGGCGCCGGTCATGCTGGATGTAGCTGTTATTCAGCTCACTAAAATGACCGCTGTACACGGATCGATCAATTTTAAAAACGTATTCACTTAAAAAAAACATTTAAATAACGAAATTTTGAGAAATTGACCCCAGTAGTGTGTGAGATAATATCATACTTTAAGTGGAAAGTTGTTCTTGTGAATTATTTTTTATGGAAGGTAATAAAATCTAGTGTGACGTCATGCAACAGATATATATATGAATAAGAAGATATATATATATCAGTAAGAAATATATTTTGCCTTTCATCATCGCAAAAATAAATAGGGATGTATTCATGTCCTAAAAAAAGAAAAGACCAAATCTGTTCTAAAATGACCGGAAAACTAAAAAAAAAAGTCTTGGGAAAAGTTTTTATATAAAAGACGAACTTTGATGACTTGGGCTTTAGAATCTTTCATTGTTGAAGTAACAAGTCAATTGTAGGTTTTTTTTACTTTGAGTTTCTTTTCGACATTTTCGAGTTTTTGTGAACTCTAAATTTTTTTTAGAAAAAAAGTAGCATTTTTCTTTCTATACATTTTTAAATTAGATTTGTTTTGTTGTGATTTAACTACATAACTTTTTTCTTGTCTTTTTAATTCCAACTCTTATTTAACGCTCCATGAATTTTCTTCTGAACAATCGTTAATAGCCCATTGTGTAGCTCTAGTGCGATGTTAATTCAACCAACCCATACAACCTGTCCGAGAATTTCTCGACATTTCCAGCAACACAAACCATTTTTAAATAAATATAACTATTTTATTTTTCATTATTTTTTAAGTCTGTTTGGTTTGTGTATATATTAAAAGTTATCTCTTTAAAAGTAGTCAATATATTTTTAAATAATTCAAATAAAGCTACTCAAGCTAAAATAATAATCTATTTTGGAGAAATAGAGAAAAGGTTGATCTAAAGATTCCCTTGCATTATACATAGTGCGAAAAGCATTTTAGTCTAAATTGCACTCCCATTTGCCAATTACTTGATTTTATATTGAATTTTAAATTACATAAAAGACTTTTGTTCCCATGTATATTTGTCAAGTACAATTATGTTGTAAATATTATTTATAAAATAAACATTGATTTTTTTTGCTTACAGGAATGAATTTGAATTTCAAGAAAAATCATCGGAATTCAAAAGAAATAACCTATATATATAAATGTTAGAATATATTTACTTGATGGTTGAACATATGATAACCACAGAATATTTATTGATGCCTGAAACAGAAGTATGAGCTGAAACAAGTATGCAATGTGATCAATGATTCCTAAAAAATACAAGCCTGGAAGTTAGCAAAAATGGCCATGATTTTACTTAAGTATAACAATAACATGTAGCAAAAAAAAAACTTTCAAATATATATCAGCAATAAATATTTCTTTACTTTGCTCATAATACATGATATTTTAAAGCGAATGATATGCACATTTATATAATAATTGTAAAAACATATAACTATTATAAAGTGTTTATTTTTACATAGTAATGTATTTGTATACAAACATTTGACAAGTTCATTCCTTCATAGTATTTAAATAAAACAAAACTTAAAATTCTAATGAGGCACTCAAACACATTGAAAATCGTCGTGATATATGCATACAAACAATCAAATGTCTCGCTTAAAATATAAATTAATAATTAGTAATAGATGATAGTACTGCAATGAAAACATATACAAAAGTATAAAAACTAGTTCACAATTATCTTCAAAATTCAAAATAATAAACAGTGCCTAGAAAGAAAGAAAAATGTCATCCATCCGACAGCAAGAGCCCATGAAACCTGCATCTAAGTCGCCAATACCACGAAGCCGTTCTGACGTCAGCTACGTGGGTTTAACGCCTAAAGAAAAGAGATGGACGACCGATTTCTCGTTGCTGCTGCCCCCGTTTCCCAGAGACACATCTGGATACTCCCGCCTGGCCGAATCCCCGGTCACACATCAACCCAAACCCAGGCCAACATTCAGTAAGAGCCCGACTCCGATTCGAAACCAGGATCCCAACACTTCAAGGGACAATCCAGTGTGTGAAAGTGTCGAACCACCAACAGCAACCCCAACTCTGGATCAAAACCAAATCAACTCCACGAAGCAAGTTACAGCATGTGACGTAGCCGAACCCAGAACAGGCATACTCAGCAGGAGTTCCACTTTAGACCAAAACCGAATCAACTCCTCCACGGTGCAAGTTCCACCTTTCGACGGCGTCGAACCCAGAGCGATGGGTCGAAGCCGGACTCTGGAGCCCATCAATATCAACGAAACGAAGCGGACCAAGGGGGTAAGACGAAGCCCAACATTGGAGCCTTATGATCCCAAGTGCAACTCAACCTCGGCGAAGAAGCTCTATCCAACGATGGAGCTCAGTCCAATCAGTGGACCTCTGACGATCACCAGGGTCAGGAACCCGTTGACTAATCCACTGGCAACTCATTACAGCCACTCGACCTCTGATGGTCGTTGCTTAAAGACAATTGATTTCAACATACCATCGCCACAATTGGTTAGTCATTCCAATGCCAACAAATCTACATCTGAAGCAAATATTCACAGCACTAAACATTCAGCAATTGTGACTGGTCGTTGTTTGATGACCTCACCACCCGCCACTGAGACGAACATACCGCAACCTGAAACCAGTAGCGATGTCAATTTAAACCAATCCCTGACACAAGAAGCAAGCAGATGCTTGAAGACCGACCCTTCTACATCTGAGTCTAACAGGTCATCGCTTGAAGTGAATAACAACCTCAATTTCCACCAATCACCGAAATCAGAAACGAAACCCTTGACGGTTAATCCATCTTCAACTGAGTACACTAGATCATCACTTGAAGCAAGGCAAAACCTCAATTCACATCAATTACTAACAGAAGCAAGCAGTTGCTTAAAGACCAACCACTCCGATTTCAACAGACTGACACTTAAGACGAGTCGCAACCTCAAAACCCACCAGTTACCTGCAACTGAAGCAGCAAAACACTACATGATGACCACGCCTACTACATCTAGACCATCATTTGAACCAAATCGGCACCTCAACTCAACACCTGAAGCAGCAGGTCGTTACCTTATGGCCGTGCCACGCCACTTGACCCCTGAGGCCGGACGCCACTTGATGTCCATCAGGAAGAGCCCGACCATGGACTCCAGGACTCTGAGGTACAGCCCCTTACTCAGTCAGCACATCATCAGTAGGAGTCCGACCCTGGACCCAGGGGTCCTTAGCAGCAGGAGTCCCAGATGCAACCACGGGGGCAGGAGTCCCTTAAGCAGCAGGGTGGGAGTGGAGGTGGTGAGGTCGCAGTCGCTGAGGTCGTTGAGAAAAGGGATGGACCGTAGTCCAGCGAAGATTAGGAATTCAGAGAGCGCGCAGAGCGATGTCACTTGTCCCATTCACAGGTAAGTCACACTGTTTAAAATATTTGTGTGTATTACATTGAAATTTCTTGGGTGTTTATATATATAGAACGTTGTTTATATAGAAAAAGATTTATTGCTTTTTAAAAATGGTAAACACAAATGCAGTGTCATTTGAATGAAGATTTCATACCAGAGATACATTGAGAAGATTTTATAAATGATATGCATTAGGCTGATTTCACACTTGAAATCCATTAGACAGATTTTATACTTGAACAGTAGGCAAATTTCATACTTGAGATACAATAGGCAGATTTCATCTTGCGATACATTAGGCAGATTTCATACTTCAAATTGAGTGAGACAACGCCTAATTCACTAACTGGATCTGCTAAAACAAATTTTTCAATACCTTTCAATTTCGAAAATTAAAATCCACAATTAGAAGCCCCAAACCATTGTGTTTTTAATACTGCATTCCTTTGGCATTTTGGGGTTAGATATTTTGCTATTCCTATTTTTTCAATTATTATTATACATTGTGGCCATAAAATAAGTTGCCTTGTTTAGAGGCATTTGTAGCTACAGCTAATGAAGGTAATTACACCAAATTTCATTTTAAGGATATTGGAGGCGTGAGGAGAACATTTCCGTGTAAAAAAAAATGTACCAATATATATAATATACCTGTTTTCTACTCGGATAGTGCCAAAATCCCCCTATCGGTTATATTTGGTACTATTTTGTTTTTACGGAAATATTCTTATCATGCCTTCAATTTCAATAATATGAAATTTGGTATAATTCCGTTCATTAGCTGTAACTACAAATGCCTCTAAACAGGGCAACTTATTTTATGGACACAATGTACAATAATAATGTGTAGTAATTTGAAAAATAGGAATAGCAAAATTTCTAACCCCGAAATGCCAAAGCATTGCAAATTAATGTTGTGTGTTTCCTAAACTTTTTTGTATTGCTATTTGATATATATATATATATATATATATATATATATATATATATATATATATATATATATATATATATATATATATATATATATATATATATATATATATATATATATATATACATACATACATACATACATACATACATACATACATACATACATACATACATACATACACACACACACACACACATATATATATATATATATATATATATATATATATATATATATATATATATATATATATATATATATATATATATATATATATATATATATATATATATATATATATATATATATATATATATATATATATATATATATATATATATATATATATATATATATTGAGCCAATCTGATGTTTTACCAAACTCCAAAATTATTTAAGGTTATAAAGAGCTGCATTTAATACCGTAGAAGACACGAGTCAGATTATTTGAGATCTAGTTGAGTCTGCGAAGAGAGTGACCACTTTGGTGAAATAATCATCCATGTCCCATTAAATAGTACTACAGATATACAATTATACATGATCATGATCTCCTGTGCAAATGTACTGAATTGATACACTGTTAATGTAACTTTAGATTGAGTCGAATTGGTGTATTCTGACGCGAAATACGGAACAATGGGAGATGGTTGACTAATAGCCGCACTATAGTGATAAACAATTACTGTGTGGTCTGAGTTTGTTTCTACAAGATCCACTTTCAGAAATGAAACAATGCAATCTGGTAAAAATGTCCGTTTTATTGATTTTATTGTAAAACGGACACGACTTAAAACCTTTTATTTTCAATTTGTAAACGATTACTTTCACCAAACAATGATTAAATACTCAATTAAATTGAATTTATTTAAAAGTATTTTCTAGACGCTGCTGTTCGATAAAAAATTCTCTTTTGATATGTTTCGTTTTGAAAATAAAGTTCATATCAAATTCTTTCTTCAAAAGTGACATAACTCAAAAGAAACTGTGTTCCAGAAACACTTATCTACAAATCACTAAAAGTATAATATTTTACCTTCGAAAATACGACGGAAGAATGTTGTTTCATTCTAATTTTTGTCGTCTGAGTAATTGTCTCTCAAGAACGGTTTTTGTCATTTTCTGAAAACACAATGATTTTGAGATGTGTCACTTTTGAAACAAGAATAAAAAAAACACAAAATCATGAAAAAAATAACTTTTAACTATACCCAATCATTTAATATCAAGAAGAACAAAACATATATCTAAAACAGAACAATTTGTAACTATTGTAACTAGGAACAAAAGGAACTGTTATTAAAAAGAAACTATGGAGGGTATTTTTATTTAACAAAATTTCGTCGATATTAAAAAGAACTGAAACTAATTGCTTATATCTGTGGCTTAGAACAAGAAAGATCAATGTCATAATTGGAGGTATTGAGAAAAATGGCTTCAAAGTTTAAGGTTCATCCTTGTTGCACTGTTACGTAAATCACGGAATTGTTCGATTTGAAGAGTTACAGAACCCTGACGACATTGGTTTCAATTTTATTTGAAATTTAAAATTTATATATCAATGGCTAAAAGCATAATCGTTGTATTTATATTTTTGGTAAAAATGAAATATTGATCATTGTAAAGGTGGAGTCTAACTCTTTTCTTCTGCACATTGTTACCCCTTCCAAATCTATAATTTTGTGATGCAAGTTTAAAATTTGGCCCAAGCATGAAAAGGCTCAAGTTCGAAATATATTTGCTTGCGTTTTCCGAAAGTTTACAAAATAGTTAAAAAAAAAGTTGAAAAAGTTGTCATTTGCCCTCCTTTTTCCCAGCCACAAACATATCCGCAAATGCATTAACATGTGGAATGTTATTTTCGTTAGTCTTTTCTTGTTTAAAAATATACTGTATATCACTTAAGTATACTGAGTTTAATATTTAATATATTTTAAGCCTTTCTAAACCATATACTTTTATTTCGGAATTTATTACTGACATAAGCCAAAATATTCTTTTTATAAATTTACTATTGTTCAACATTAATTCATGTTTCAATTCAAAATAAACCTATCTTTTGAAGAAAACATTCACGGTCATCCCCTTGTCAAGAACTTTCCACAAGCATTACTCCTCCCCCACTCCAATCTTTCAAAGTGGTTTAATATTTAGGGGCAAAATTTACGACCAGACGAAACCCGACCCCAGAAGGATACACAATCAAAGGATTATAGCCCTAATTTCGGTCTTAAACCCCTCCGTCCCAAGCCACTTCAGTGAATTGATAATGCCATTCTAAGAGGGCTTCTCGAATGTCACTTTTGGAACCCCGCCAAATCGTGTCTTCCACGAAGTTTCGGGGACTTTCGAATTATCGAAAAACTAATTAGAACGTGTTTGCGTTCGATTTTATCCAAGGAGCGGTGGTCAAACTAATTATTCCTTGGGCAAGCTCATTTGTGGACTTTTAATTTCCGCTGGTGAAACTGAGTAACCGCGGATTAATTAGTAAATCATGGAACTGTGCAATACCATTGTGTAAAAGTAGTTTTGCTAGTATAAACAGCCGCCGAATAATTGGTATTTTGTTCTTTTCTTGTTATCATAGTGAGAGACTGTGACCCCTAGAATAATTAAGATTTGACGTTGGTTGTTTGAAACAACGTTGTACTAAAGCTGCACATTGGGGATGGTTCGAGATCTATCTCGAAAGAAAGACCCATAAACACTGCCTCGTATTTTCTTAATCATAGTCAGATTGGAGATCTAACACTCGCCTATCGGATGCTTGTAGAAGCTTCTAACCATACTGCCGCCACCACTGAGCTAAAATAAGAACTGGATAGAAGACTGAGCGTGCGCGACCGCATTACACCTTTTTGATCCAAGGTAGAAAAGTGTAGTCCTTTTCGTTTGTGTTTGCCATAGGATGAAGTGCAAATGTCTTACTTTAAAAATAAAATTTTTGGTTTTAAAAAAGACATTAAATGTCGCACATTTATTTTTTTCCGATACATAATTTTTTACTTAAAAGAAGAAAATTAAAAAATATTAAGTAATCAATCAAATATTCAAGATTGATGCAACATGACTAAAGGTGCAAAAGCCAGAATAGAATGTTTTTTCTACTTGGCCTTCTAAACAGCATGTATTGGAGCGCCACAGTAAAGTACATTTTCCTCCAATAGAAGTCATCACTCCAGTTCTTATTTTAGCTCAGTGGTTCTTATTTAGCCACCACAGACGACAAGAACGCCAACTAAATTGACTAACCCCTCACCAAACTTTTCCAGGGCTTTCCCTTTGGGATAAATCTTGAAAAGCCCAATGTGCAGCTCTAGTGTTGCGTTAATTCAGCCATCCAAACTTCTCAATCTTGAACAACTTGAGAAAGTTAAGACCACGAAAGATTTAAAATGCACAGGTCAAAGTAAATTACGAGGATGTTTTCCCGGGTCTTTCCTTCAGGGTTAATACGGAATTGTCACCAATAGCCCATTGCGATGTGCTCTAGTGCGGGATATTAATTCATTAACGAATATTCAGTTTGGCTGATTTTTTAATATATTAAATTTATTTAATATATTTTTAATATATTAATATATTAAATATTAAAAATATATCATTAACTTTTTTTAACGTACAAAAGCAACATAGGAAGTTTTAAAAAAAATTATAACATTGTATCAACGTATTTCCATGAGTTGTATCAAATTATACATCCAATTTACAACTTCGGTTTCATGCGCCGTAGGGCCTTTCCATTAGTCGAAGCGGACGAGTACGACGCAGACGATTTCCGTCGCCTGCGGAATTTCAGCGTCACCAACAAAGGTCTCATCAACTGGGGGGACTCCTTCCGGTCGCAGTCCCTCACTTCCGTTCCTGACCGCGCCCCTTCCTGTAGCAGCAGCCAATGGGATGTCGCCTCCACGAAGTCCTATCCGATGACGTCATCAAATTCTCAGTGGACGTGCAGCAACAGAGCATCTCAAAGGTAAATTATACAATTTTAAAAAGTGAGACATTCATTTTTACATTTGAAAAGTTATTACAATAGGTGCACACAATTGAAATTAATGTTCTTACAAATAAAAGGTTCACTAAAGAAATTGTAATAACCCAATTCATTTTTGGCAAATCTGCACGAAATAAAGTGGGAAACCTTCTTCTAGACTACTTTTTTGATGCCTGTTAAGTTTCAACGAGATCAGTTCAACAGATGTTGTGCTTAACGCAGTCAAAATTTAACTTTTACGTCCATGGGAAACATACCTGAGGACATTTTTATTAATTCCTTACATAATATATTGAAATCTTGTAGTTAATATATTGAAAATAATTCACCATTAAAACCTTCTTGGAATTAGAAATTAAGTCATAAAATTCGGTTCTATAGTTCTTAGATTACTGAGAGGATAGACCCTTTGTAAATTTATTTAAATAGATAATCTGTATAAATTTAGCAGTAACAGTTCTGTAGAAGTGTATTCACCTTTTACATACTCCTAATATAAAGAAGCCAACTATCAGAAAACTTTAAAATAAAATATCAATATATTTGATAGAAGGATTACATAAATCCTTCTATCAAATAAAAACTATTTTATCGTCTTATCACAAACTGATAATTATTTTCTTAGATGTAAGCATTCAAAAATAGGAAACTCCTCCCCCATGTAAGCTTATCAGTATTGATAATTTAATTAATTTAAATAATTATTCTATTTAATTTCTGAAGAACAATTTACGAATTATAATTCAAAACGATTTTCTTGACAAGTGGTTGCTAATAAAACAATATCGCACCATCATGATTGAAAGGGAAAACTGTTCACCTTATAAAAAACGAAACCCAATATCTGTTCTTGCTTGTATTGGGAGAAATGTTTATTCAGTTGGGCCAACGCAGAAACACTGCTGGTTGCCAGAAATACTAGACCATTAGATATTCCTTCTATCTGAGATAATACTTTTTATATACTGTACCTCTTTAGTACGAAAAATTATTGCCAACAATTTGCCTTCCTTAAATTGTTTAGTATGGAAAAAAAGCTGTATAAACATTTAAAATTATTATTAAAAATAATAATATATTATAATTAATTTGTAATTTGTATTGTGTTTTATGATTTCTTACATAATGTTGAGCACATTTTTTAATTTATTACAACGTACAAAAGAAGACGAACACCTTTTTAGACACCCCATATGTCAAATATGTGTCTTGGAACAAGGACTAATATCATAATTGACAGCCTTGGTGTAAAGTTACAGAAAACCCCAAATTGTTTGATTTAAATAGTTAGAGAAGCATGTCGACATTGGCTTCTATATCAGTTACAAGTTTAAAATTGGTAAATTTAAAACAGTTTTTTAAAAAAACGATCAAATTGACATTGATTTTTCTCATTCCAAACCACAGAAATACTCCAAGAAAATGACAAAAATAAAAATAAACCGTTTACTGTAAAAACCCATAACCAATACAAACCCACAAGGCACTTTGCAGCACCATCTCATTACGGCTGCACACAACCATTGACCAGAATACCGCTCTCTACTATCCTACACACAAAGCCGAATGCTGTTATCCACAAATCGGCATCTCATATGTTATAGGTCGTTGAAGTCGCACGAATGGGTTCGGCATTAATCGGATGATTGCTCGTTTTCGAGTTCAATTCCAGAAACTCGTGCCATTTCGATTCACCGCAAAGGGATGGATTGCGAATTGGCGTACTGGAAACTTGACATGGGTTTGGAGTTGGTCGAGTGATTTGTTATCAAAGAATCGATTCGATTTGAATCGAGTTCAATTTACTTGTTTTTGGTAGGTCGTGTTTTGTTTAAACTGTTTTTGGTTGGGAGTAAATTTTGACTTGAATATATGATAGGAAATATTTAAATTCTTAGAGCTTGAAATTTTGGGATATTTATTTTCGTTCTTCTTGAAAAATAGGTATTCCATATTCTTCGGTACATTTTTTTTCTTCTTTTTAAAAGAATAATGTTCCTATAAAATTCTTTCCAGTAAACTTATTTTTTTTAAATATTTGACAACCAAATTGACCCCTGTGACCCCAATAGGGGTTTAAGTTTCAATGGGCGTATTAAAATACGAAACAAATTAAATTACTCATTTGAACATTTAAAAAATATTTTTTATGCATTATTGCATTGGCTAAATATTTGTAGTAAGGACTTCGATCCAAACATTTTATATGAAAACTAAAAAAAACAAGTACGCGCCACTATATGTTGCAATGTACCGTTTCAAACCAAATGCTTTCTTTCTTTACTTGTGCTGGGATTTTGGTAGCTGAAAATCCCCTTAAAGTTATCCATGAGTTTGGGGATCACCTTTCTTGCATACCAGTTGATTCCTGGAAGTTCGGAGAGTGGTGAATCAGCTCAAGTGTTGTCCTCTTCATCTGATTATGGTTCAAAATTACGCGGTTGTGTAAACGGGTATTTTCTTTAAAATAAATCTGTAACATTCTCCAATCGGCCAACTTTAATTTAAATAACTAACCCAAACATAGTTATTATTCTGACTTCTTTTTCATAATACTTTTAATATTTTTTTAATTATATTTATCCTATACAATCTTTTTTTTTAGATAATTTTTTTCTGTTCTGCACAAAATCGTTGTATTTTTCAGATAAACCGCGTTATTTGTTAAAATTATTATAAAATTTAATTAATAGTTTTTCAACACACTCAAACACACCTTTAAGAAAGCATAAAAATATGCAGAAAAAAATTCCGAACACCGAAGAATTTTTCCGCTTAGGGATTTAGACATCTCAATATATTTCTCTTTTTTTTATTCAACTTTCTTTGGGAAGAGATTGAGAGCTTTAGCGGAGCATTTTACGGTTGAGTTACTTCCAAACTTTCTGTATTACTACCATGTGTAAAAAAGCGATCTTCGAAAAAAAATGCTTTCTTTGAAAAGCAAATTGAAAACTTGAGTGAAAATAAAAATGGCCTATCGAAATCTTTTAGAAAGTTTTTTCGTCAATATTGAATATTACTTCCTGTAAGGATAGTTTTAATAGAAAGTTTTTGGACGAATAGCTTGCATGTGAAAACGGCAAATAAATGTATTAACAATACGAATAACGGGTACTCTAAAATTGTTTATTTATAGGGTTCCCTTCTCTAAACACGAACGAGACCAACTCTTGAAGATGGCTCTATCTCTCTCACTCTCTCAAAATATCTACCTCTATCTCTCTCCCTCTCTCTCTCTCTCTCCTCTCCCTCTCTCACTCTCTATCTCCCTCTATCTCTCTCACTCTATCTCTCTATCTCCCTCTATCTCTCTCACTATATATCCCTCTCTCTCACTCTATCTCTCACTCTCTCCTCTCTCTCTCAGGATAAATTGGAGCATACAAACCACGTGGTTTGTATGCTTAATTTATCCTGTTCGTGTAGAATGGACTTAAAAAAACACTGAAACACTTTTATTTTAACTTTTTTTATTGTATTTGCGTTCAAAAAAAATTGTTGTATAATATCACAGAACTTACTGTTCCCCACTGTTTTACTTTTTGCCACATCCCAAACACCGTTACATCCATATTTAAGCACTAAAACTTTCAGCAATTACTGAAGCGACCCCTAGAGATCAGCCGGAACTTGAACACTCCGAGAAAAACCGTTAGTCCTGTCATGGCGGAAAAACGAGAATGTGTTCGTTTTGAGGATCCCTCCCTCTACTCCCCGAGATTTAAATGTTTGTAATTAACGTTAGAATAAATTAAAGATTATTTGTGTTAATCCCCGAGTCTTGTTTATTTCTAAGCATTACAGTTTACTTTTTTCATTGGCAAAATGTAACTTGTTCAGTAAAAAAGATTAACTGGTATATTTTGTATACCCTTTTATTGACCCCATTATTAATGAAAGGAGTTTTTTAATGTGAACGTAATTTCAAGAGTTTTACGGGTTCGAATTTTATGTAAAACATATAGCCAATTTCGAATAAAAACCATATATATTTAAGCCACAGATTTGGCATCCGAATCGGAAGCTGCTTGGTAACTTAATCCGAACGATTCACTTCTAAATATAGAATTGTTTAAACAAAAAAATATCGGGATATCTGATCTTGGATGTAGTCGAAAAGCAGCTTCCGATTCGGATGTCAAATCTGTGGTTTAAATATATATGGTTTTCATTCGAAACCGACGATATATTGGCAGGTTAGCTGCCGTAAAATGTCATAAAACGATGTTTCGTGCTACTAGTGGGAAATATCAATCTTTACAGGTGATAAGTTTTAAGTATCGCATAACTCAAATGAAAATGAACTTATAAAATTTATTATTTCATTACAATGCATCGCGAAATTTTATTTATTACTTTATAAACCATTTAGAAAGAAATAATAAAATGGAAAAAGAAAGTGCTTAAGATTTGGGATAAAATGTACTTGTAGTATCATTTTCATTTGAAAATTGTATCTTTTTGACGTGTACTGACTTTGAGATCGTTTCTGAGTAGATGCATGCAGGGCTAAGTGGACAATTCTGCGAGCGAAAATATTAAATTTATTAATTCATACAACTGTGGATGCGCGTGCAGAAAACCTATCAATTTTGTAAATCAGTCCGTTTTAAGTGTAGGATAAAGTGGAGGTAAAATTGCTCATGTTTAAAGTGTGTCTTTTTTACAAATAAAAGTAAGTTTCTCTTTTTGTAACGTATATAAAAGTTTCTGTTTGCGTTGTATTTAAATTTAGTTATTCTAATAAAATTTCAGAATGAAAAATTCGTTTGTAAATTCGAAATTAATTCAGAAAATCATTTTAATTATGTATACACTTTTGTGTGGAATATTGCAGCGTTTCAAAACTTCTGTCGAACAGACAGAAAAAATTTGATTATTCATATTTCTACATAACTTTAATGACAATTAGAAAGTTTCAAAGATAACTTATAGGTGATAACCGAGCGATACAATTACATTATCCTTCTCAGATAATATTGATTATGTCGATTTTTTTTAAACTTTAATTTGAATTGCGTAATATGGTGCAAATCAAACTTTCCATTCGAACAAACTTTAATTTAAAAGTGTGTTTCGATCAAAATAAAAGTTAATAGTTTTACTATGTTTTTATTATTTCTCTCGTCATAAGTTAAAAGACATTAAAAACAGCGCAAAACATCCATTTAAATTACTATTCTGTAAAAGCGTTTTTACCTGTTACGTCCTTTAAATACAGAGAAGCCAACTTGCAAAGACGAAATTGCCGCAGTAGCATATCAGCAAGGCCATATAAGCTTGGCCAAGTGATTGATAACGAGTTGCTATTTTCAGTTTACTCTTACAAGTGAGGATGGGTTAAATTATACTGATCAAAATGAAAGTTCTATTAAATTCGGAACTTTCTCATCTCATGAAAAGTAACAACTTATCTCATGAAAAGTAAAACTAAGTACTCGGTAAGTATGATATAATGGACATTTGCGAAAATATTTTCAATTATACCAATGTCGAATTATTAATATTTATTTAAATGAATATTTTTTTTAAATAAATTACTTAACATCAATTAATAAATTATTTAATATCAATAAATAAATTATTTAATATCAATAAATAAATTATTTCAAACAAATAAAAAAAATTCATCAATTATTTAAATAACTAAATTATTTTAAACAAATAAAAAAAGTTAAATAAATAATTTATTTAAACATTTTTTTATCAAAAATAAATAATTAAAAAAAAATTAAATAAATTATTTAACATAAATATGTAAGTTATTTAAAAATAAATAAATAATTTAAAATAAATAAATAATTTAAAATAAATAAATAATTTAAAATAAATAAATAATTTAAAATAAATAAATAATTTAAAATAAATAAATAATTTTAAATAAATAAATAATTTAAAATAAATAAATAATTTAAAATAAATAAATAATTTTAAATAAATAAATAATTTAAAATAAATAAATAATTTAAAATAAATAAATAATTTAAAATAAATAAATAATTTAAAATAAATAAATAATTTAAAGTAAATAAATAATTTAATATAAATAAATAATTTAAAATAAATAAATAATTTAAAATAAATAAATAATTTAAAATAAATATATAATTTAAAAAAAAATTAAAATAAATAAATAATTTAAAATAAATAAATAAATAATTTACAATAAATAAATAATTTAAAATAAATAAATAAATAATTTAAAATAAATAAATAAATAATTTACAATAAATAAATAATTTAAAATAAATAAATAAATAATTTACAATTAATAAATAAATAATTTACAATAAATAAATAAACAATTTACAATAAATAAATAATTTAAAATAAATAAATAATTTAAAATTAATAAATAATTTAAAATTAATAAATAATTTAAAATTAATAAATAATTTAAAATTAATAAATAATTTAAAATAAATAATTTTAAAAAAAAAATTTAAAATAAATAATTTAAAATAAATAATTTAAAATAAATAATTTAAAATAAATAATTTAAAATAAATAATTTAAAATAAATAAATAATTTAAAATAAATAATTTAAAATAAATAATTTAAAATAAATAATTTAAAATAAATAATTTAAAATAAATAATTTAAAATAAATAATTTAAAATAAATAATTTAAAATAAATAATTTAAAATAAATAATTTAAAATAAATAATTTAAAATAAATAATTTAAAATAAATAATTTAAAATAAATAATTTAAAATAAATAATTTAAAATAAATAATTTAAAATAAATAATTTAAAATAAATAATTTAAAATAAATAATTTAAAATAAATAATTTAAAATAAATATTTTAAAATAAATAATTTAAAATAAATAATTTAAAATAAATAATTTAAAATAAATAATTTAAAATAAATAATTTAAAATAAATAATTTAAAATAAATAATTTAAAATAAATAATTTAAAATAAATAATTTAAAATAAATAATTTAAAATAAATAATTTAAAATAAATATTTTAAAATAAATAATTTAAAATAAATAATTTAAAATAAATAATTTATTTAATAAATGTATTTAAAATATATAAATAAATTATTCAAAATCAATCCATATAATCAATTTAAACAATCAAATCGGTCAAAAAATACACAAGTTTCATGTGTAATTTCAGATACCGAGTGGCTATCCTGGGAGCTGACGAGGTAGGCAAAACTTCCCTCATCAGACAGTTCCAGACATCGGAATACATCTGCGCCTTCGACACGAGCTACGGTAAATATAAACGTCCAATCATTGTACTATGTACATTTATGTAATAAACTCTCGCCGCACCTTGTGTATTATGCAAGAGATAACGTACTAAACTCCCTGCTTTATTTCTTATATATAGGTAAATAAAATTAAGTTAAAATATTACGGAATATTTTTTTTAATAAAAAAATCCTTTAACATTTTTTTCACAAAATTTGAAATTTACAGTGTTTACTAGAGTTCTTAATCTCACTCCCTTAACTTTTGAACGCCGACAGCTAAACTCATGAAAGAATTGTAAAGTGACTGGTGCACCCCGCCCTCTAGAGGAAATTTACGGGGTTACCGTTCCTATTTCTAAAATGTATAAGTCATACATGAAAATAGTTAATTATAAAGTTATAGAGGTGAAAGTTGAACAAATAAAACGCTTACAACGTTCGTTCGTTCGTTCGTTTGTTTGTTTGTTTGTTTGTTTGTTTGTTTGTTTGTTTGTTTGTTTGTTTGTTTGTTTGTTTGTTTGTTTGTTTGTTTGTTTGTTTGTTTATTTGTTTGTTTGTTTGTTTGTTTGTTTGTTTGTTTGTTTGTTTGTTTGTTTGTTTGTTTGTTTGTTTGTTTGTTTGTTTGTTTGTGTGACTGGCGCCTCTTTACCTATCTTATAATTTTTTATACACTTATCGAAAGCTGAATCTTCTGCTTGGTAGTGAATTGCAAAAAGTAACAATCAGATCACAAAGTGTATTTTCTTACTACTAAATCGATGCTTTTTTACGACTTTTTACTTGACTATTTTCCTGTATGCCCTATAACTTTAGGGATAGGCACGTTAAATAAGTAATTTTCTACCAGGGGTCACTGCAACCAATCTAATCGCACAGATTATATAGTCACATCAATCTACCTAAACGTAACTTTTATTCGGCCTTAATACACAAACAGTTTATTTATAGAACTGTAAGTTTGTTTCGATACCGTTGATGTAAGAAGATGTTAATTAATAACTTTAGCCTAAATAGGACATGTCAAATGGCGTTACATTTAAATAGCTCTGAACCTCATTAGTAGAACTACTACGGCTAATAAAAAAATAACAATAATATAGTATCAAATTTTTCATACTGTTGTGTTTTTAAAATTTTGCTTTTCTAATAACCAAAATATTAATATTCATAAAATTCACAATCTAAAATATGACAATTAAAAAACATACTTAAAATATTGGAATAAATATAGAAATTAAAGTTTCTTTTTGTAATATTTCTCAATGCACTTAAAATTTTAAAGGAAATATTAACTCAATGCAAAAAAAATTTAAACAACAGAGTTTTTATTGAAAAATAAAATTAATAACTTAATTAATGTGTTTAATGCTTCAAACAATGGTTTTATATTGTTTATTAGATAATCATATCAAATTTAAAGATATGCGATTTAAATTAAACACATTTCTGATCGCTTTGTATATTCATTATCGCAAATATTTCAGGTGTTTAAAGAGTATGAACTTTCATTAAATATGAACTTTCATTAAATATGCAATCACCAGCATTAAACCAGATACAAATTAATTCAAATACCGTGCATCTCATTAAAGAAAACCGCACAATATCCATCATTATCTCGTTCCAAACGGAATGCAACGAGATTTTTTGCTCTCTTTTGTTCGCCATTTTTAATAACTTCTAAAAATTCCTCTTCTTTTATAAAGTTCCTGTCGAAAGTAAAATAATACGCCACTGAATATTGATCCATTCGACATAAAAGGCCACTGGCGTAAAAATGTTCTGTTCTTGTTCGCCGCCACTCGAAGAGTTGTTGCAGAAAGCGTTGCCCGTGGCAACGAAATGGCAATATGTGAGATTCCCTTTCCTTAATTCTTCCCCTTTTCTCGTTGGAAATTCTTGCCTGAGGAATAACAGAACGGAAGTGTTACTTCTTGGGTTCTTTACTTTTGGCATTAGCACGTGTGTGTGACACCTGTCCATTCGTAGATTTCTACTTTTCCTTTCGTTTTGTAATAGCAGAGAACTTTTACAGGATCGTTAAAGTTAATTTTAAGCATTAACCCTTTTAAAACGTTGGTTAAATGCAAGGATAGGGAAGACCCTATATATATATAAGGTGTGCTCGTGTTTCGCTTTTTGAAAGGGGCAAGGAAAATATCTTTTTGACGTCATTTTAGCTCCGCCTTACTATGAGTTTTTGATCATTCTCATTGGCTGTGTGTTTCAAGCATTGCTACTTAGGTTCGATCCCCGGTTGGGTAACAACTGGTGATTTAATTTTTAATTAGGAGAATCATGTAAATATCTGTAAATAATTGTGTTCAGGTAGCTTCACTACTAATCCATCCTTGTTTTCTTATGTCCCCGTATTTTACTTGATTGAAATTGTAACTCATTTAATATGTCCAATACAAATGCATTGACATGATGATTCCGACCCAAATTTTACTCTTTCAAAATTCATGGACATGCTCTCGTTGCAGCTAATATTATTTTAATACGCTTAATTTATTAAACAAATCTTTTGCAATTTTTACATACTAAATACAATCTTTAAAATATAATTTAAACTCTTAAAGTTTATCGAATTCTAAATAAAATTAACGATTATAATTGATTTTTGAAGCAAATGTTAACGATTTTCTTTTAAATAAATTCATGATTATTTAAAAACAAGAATTCTTGTTTAATTAAGTACTCCTTGTCAATAGCGACAATTACTCCTAAAAGGACTGTACACACGTGATCATTAGACACGCCCACAGGCAGTTGAAGGCGGCGGAAGGCGTCACTATGACGTCAAAAAGATACTTTTCCCCGCCCTCCGTCAGAAAGCGCGACAACCAGCACAGCTTTTATATATAGTCTCCACTATCCTTGGGTTAAATGGTGAAAAACAAAAAGATTTTGATACAACTGAAATCATTTCAACTTCAAAAGAAAGTTTATGAAAACAAACACTTATCAATAATTAGCTAACATTCCAAATATTAAAAACAAATAAAATAACATAAAAACTCAATTTTTTGCCTCAACATTTCCTCTTAATACTCCAAATTTATATATTTATATTTAAAAAAAAACTTTTTTTTTAATTCTTCAATTAATATGCATTTTTTTACATATAAAAGAGTGTCTGTGAGTTTATTTTTACACAAACTTACAGTTTTACTCCGCGATTGATGAAATTTTAAATATTTAGCTTTCAAACTATATTCATGTATAAAATTAAACTTCGGAATATATAAATCCCTTTCATGGTAAATCACTTTAATGGTTTATAACACAGACTCTTTTAATGGTTTATAACACAGTGTCTTTATATAAACAGTTTCTTATTATGCAAATGTGAGTTAACATGGTTAGTGATTTTATTTTAGATATCAACAAGGAATATGCAATAACTGTGATATTAAACAAAGAAGAATCCGAATTAGAGTTTATAGAACATCGGCTTTCTGATGAGGTAAGTCGTTATACATAAAATACTAACACTTAACTTTAGTAAAAATACTATTAAAAAAATAAAACACCGCATATTACATAAATCGTCATCTAAACAATGAATATATAAAATTTTTGGAAGAAAATTATTATTGAAAAATTGCAATAATAATAACAGATTTTTCAAAATATAGAAAACTCTTAAACAATATGCACAATTAAAAAAAAGTTAGGGACTCTAAAGCAAGGTTTCCCCTAGGCCAGGGCCTAATGTGCCTAATGGAAAATCAGGCTCTTATGTTAAAGGAGACCCGAGCCCCAAATTTCGAAATAATTGCTAAAAAGCATATTTTACATAACACGATGCTATACATAATTAAGAAGGTGTGTACTTATCATTCACCTACCTACTTTATATCTAAAATCTAAAACATTTCATCATTTACTCATTTTGTTTAACTTTGGTCACGTTTAAATGCTAAGGCTTTGCAAAACATTTACTGAAAAAGATAAACTGTTAATAGTTTTTTTAAGTTTTAATATTTGTTTAGAAACGTATGAATAGTTTTCTAATTTAGTTATAAAACATTTTTTTACGAATTAATAAACATAAAAATTTGAATATTTTTTAGGTTATGTATTTAAAATAAGTTTTTGAAAACCATTAAAACACAGATTTGTAAAATTCTCTTCATACGTCTGTAGTATATACTTTGACGTTATTTAATCTATTAAAAAAAATATTATTAAAAATTAAAGGAGGAGTAGGATTTTTAAAGGAGCCTATTTAGGCTTGAAAAACGCAAAAAATCAATAATTATTTTTAATATTTTTTTTTTCATTATTATTATTATTATTCAGAAAGAGATGTTCTACTAATGCAAATAAATTATATTTCTGAATTCATTATTAAAATAATTAGGATTTGGGGCTCGGGGCTCCCTTAATGTCTTTAACATAAAGGTTGCACTGGGTACTAGTCAACGGCGGAATATTAAGTTTCCACCCCTAACGTCGGTTCCGATTTATCGTCAATAATTAAGTTCTCGCTGGGCTTCAAATCCCTAATGACACTGGAGGAAATTGATTCTATATCAGTGGACCTCTTGGGAACATCCAGATCATCTACAAGAAGATTGGTTAAAGGAAATCAATTTAATGATAGATAGTAAATAAAGGAACATACATTTTGATGGAAATTCTTCTTGTTTAGTCACAATTTTATGCATTGCAAATGAAAAAAATGTTATTTGATTTTTAAGGAAGCGTTCTTTTATAACATCACGCAACGTTTCATTTATTGATCTGTAAAGTATTTAACATTGTGCCTTTGCTATCCGAAAAAAAGGAGAAGCAGGGAAGAAAGCCTTTCATTGGACAACACATGTCACGTGATCTAGGCTGTGTTTAATTCTTCCTTCTTGATTGAAAAAGCGAGGTGCGATAATAGCTGTTATCGAACTGGAATCAGGTCCCGCCGTGACTGAAATATAATAATGTTTCTGAACCATCGAGTGTATATTTAATATTCGAAATGAGGAGCATACATGCAAAACCAATCATGTCATAAGGTAGAAAATCAAGTTAAAACAGCAAAACCGTTTGGTAGATACATGCATGTCTATGTGTCTCCGGTTTTACAAGTTTTGAATGAAAAGGATATTTTTGGAAATATTACATTTTTAGGCAAAAATAGATCGAGATTATCTTTTTTTATATATAAAATTCAATGCTTATCTCTTTTTTTTTTTTAAATGACGTATTTGGCTTTGCCTGCACGCTCCTCAAATGAAGACGTGAGTGCAAGAACAAGGCAGCTCCAGTTTTCAAAATTGTTCAGGAAAGACAAAAACCACTGAACGTTTCTTGAATCGCATAGTACAAAATTACAGCTCCCTTTCCTTTATATCTCTACAGTCATTGCTTAGGGCTGTCTTGTTTTTGAACTAATCTATAAAGGATTTTTTTTTCTATATAGCAATAAGTGAAAAAGTATAAATTAAAAAAAAGCGAGCGCGATAACTGGAGTTCGGATAATAAATGGAGTACTACTGTGTTCAGGGCCTGATTACTTAATAGGCCCATGAAGCCCAGGCTTTCACTTCACATTTTTGAGGGACCCCCAAATCACACATTTTATATAAATATTTAACAGCCTTAACACAGTTTGCTACTGAATTTACCTTAAAAAAATGCATTACAAACTTTAGTAAAAAAAACTTGCTACTTGTGTTAAATTCGTTCGAATATTGGAAGATAAAAAAAACAGAATATTCATTACTTCTAAATATAGTTTGTTATTAAAGTTTAAGTTAAGTTAAAGTTATTAAAGTTATATTATAATGTTTCAATTTAATGTCATTCAGGGGCCAAGTATTTTATCGCATATAACAGTTCAATTTGATGTTATAGATTCTATTTGAGAGCAATGGGGCCCCCATTTAAAGGCGGGCTTCCCTTGCTTCAATGTCTTAATCTCTATCGGGCACTGACTGTATGTGGGTTTTGTTAATGGTTGTGTGTGGACTTATTTCCAGGGTGACGAGAAGGAGGGGGGGAAGTCGTCGGACGTGCCGTACGCCGACGCCCACGTGGTGGTGTACTCGGTGACCAACCGCAGGAGCTTCTCGCGCGCCCTCGACATCCTCGCCCGGCTGCAGAAGACGTTCAGGCGGAGCGCCGTGCTGCTGGTGGGAAACAAGTCCGACCTCGTTAGGGTCAGGGCGGTCACCACGGACGGTGAGTGAGTTAAACTGAAGTACATAGATATAGTAGGAAGTATCACTCGATTAAAGTAAAGAATAAGGGGGTTGTCCGCCAAGACACCAAAAAGAATATCGCCAAATTTGATTTCAATTCAAATTGGTAACCCTGCGCAATACTTGGGGAATATGTCTATAGACCGGTGAATAAAGTCGAGTTATTATTCAAATTTCCATCTTAAATATTACAATCAAAATTTTAAATAGTAAAAAATTAATAAATATGCTAATTAAAATATTTTTTTTCTATCTAATTAAAATATTTTTTTTCTATCTAATTAAAATATTTTTTTTCTATCTAATTAAAATATTTTTTTTCTATCTAATTAAAATATATATCTATCTAATTAAAATATCTATTTATCTAATTAAAATATCTATCTATTAAATATGCTAATTAAAATATTTTTTTTCTATCAAATATTTTTTTTGTACTTTTTTAATAGAAATAATATTTAAAATGTTCAATCTCTCTATTTACTTCACATGCATAATTTGGAGATATCATCATTAGGCATTTTCTAACAAAAAAATAATAATTTTAAAATAAACCAAATTTAAAAATTTTCTTTGAAATTCAAAAACTTATATAAGTAACTATTTACAATTAGAAACTTGTAGTACATGCAATAAAAGTAAATTCTGGTTTTTAGTATTATAATTTTCAAGACCTAAACTTAAGAGGAACTATACTAGCTGACAGGTACATAATTTTATTTAACCTTTACGCCTAGACTGTGACAATATGTGTCCCATAGAGTGTAGAGATCTAGTGGTGGGCTTGAGACACTTTCGATTCATGTTATGAGGGAAGAATGTTTAAAACATGTGTGGTAAGAACATAATTACAGCATAACAGGTAATTACACCTGTTCTGACATTGGACTTTCGCTAATGGTTTCTACATATCGTCTTCGGTTGCGCTTTTAAGTATCTTTACACCTGAATGGCCTTACCCAGAATCTGCGTGCTTTGAAAAAAGATTGTTAACGATCCCTCCGTCAGACAGTTACATGCCTGCTATTGTAAATCAAGGTATCCAAAGCCTTGAGAACCCTTTTTCCAGCCTCCCAATACGAAAAATCCCCCCTCCCCCCATCGCTTTAAACTAACTCAAAAATTCAGAATTCTGAATTCGTATTTGTGTGAGTTTTTTTTCTTCATATTATTAACACTAACTTGTCAAACTTCATGACATCACATTTACTACAGCCCAGCTTTAATTTATAACTGCCCGATAGCCACGACTGCCCGTTAGAATGGATCCTGCTTTTGAAAAATTTGAAACTCTTACTGTACTTTTCTTACTCTGTTCTTTTTTAAACTCTTACTGTACTTTTTAAAAGCCTCCGAAAAGTCACGATCGATATGAGCGATTTTCAATATAGAAAGAAATTCTGAATTGTGAATATGTCTCTTCGCGCTCTTCTAACACATATTGGCATCAAATACCGATGGGAAGTCCCTCCTCTGGAGCGCTACTTCTTATTTGCATTCAATCGGACCAATAGTTCGAGTGGAGAGGGATTGGAAAATGTAAATGGAATATCGGATATCAAATTCCTTTACAATAAAAACTGCATTTACTTCTGGAGAATTCAAAGCTAAATTTCATTCTATGAACTAGTTCGGTGATTGATGAAAGTCGTTTATTATTTCGTCCTATTTATCAGTCTTTCATTTCCCCCCCCCCCCCCCCCTATTTAATGTAATCGCCCCGAGTAGGCAGAAGGGCGTCATACACAGAGAGGTCATACGAGGTAACGCCGCCATGTTTCTGTAAACAGCAATCTATAACCGGTGGTGAGATCGTGATAAGTGCTGCACTCTAGTGGGCAACAGGAAAAACTGTCTGAGGTTCTAACTAGAGCCTTGTATCTGTTATTGCGGAAAATATTGTTTTTTACTATTTCGTTCTATTTTCTGACTTATATAGAAGTCGATGCAGTGTCTTTCTTCGTTAATTAATTAATTAGCACATATAAGCATTCAATTAATATTCAGCTACATTTCTGTGCCATAGTTTTTATGTGTAAGCGTCTTCACTTGTCGTGAATTGGGATTGTTCCACCATGTTGTCCCACTAGGGGTAATGAAATTTGTTTAATTTATTGAATTTGCCCAGCATTCAATAATGAAATGTGTTAGCAGTACATTTTTTGTGGCAAGTGGACGTATGTAGAGTGGGTTTGATTTTCATTTAATTATATATGTGACTTTTGTCAGCCAAAATATTTTTACTGATAGGTATAATAAATATAATGTAACCCCGCAAACAATTTTGCAATGGTTCAGGAATCCGAAAAACATTTAGTTTCTTGTAATAATTTATAAAAAACAATTGTGTAATATTATAATGTAAATTTACAACTGACGTTCATTACTTCCAATTCTATCACAAATTCACTGTTTATAGTTTGCCAGACAATGACAGCATTACGGACCCGGTAGCAGGATAATGACGCCACTGTGATATGTTTTGAAAATTTCTTTTTTAAATGGCGTTAAAAACCTGTTTAAGCTTTGTAAACGTACACAGTAAAAAAAAAAGTGCTTACAAATGAGTACATGAACGTACTCATTTTTCTTTGAGTACAATTGCATTGTAAATGAGCGACGATTCACTCAAATTTAAGTAATTGTACTTTCGCAAAAATGAACAGTGTGATTTAATATTACTAATATCAGCTTCTGTTCAAGCCATCTTAACAAAACGACCTGACACACTTAAAATATTTGTGCACAAGATGGTTTTCCATATTACTTGATGTCGATTGCTTAAATGGAAACTGAGTTATTACAATTCAATAATCTTACTTCCCATTCTTTTGGCATACCTTTTTAAACTTCTTCACGACCTGTTAGCTTAACGGATAAGGATCTGGACAGCGATGCCTGCAGATGTGGGTTCGATTCCTGGAAAGTCTTGGTTGTAATTGATGATATTTATTGAAAGTGATTTAAGAGAGCAGCATATGTAGGCTAGCATTAGCTGTTTTTATTCATTGTACTCATTTTTGAGTACATGTCTTTTTCAAAATTGAAACTTATGTATTCGGAGCCATGATAAGCATCGAATGTATTCAAAAATAAGCACATTTTACTAATATCTTTGAATATCTTTATTTAACAGTGTACATATGTAATGCGTAATAAACTGTAAAACTAAGTAGTCTTAATTGTTAAACTAAATACTCTAAATAGTTATTTAAAGTATTATGTTACTCTACAGTATATATATATATATATATAGGGAAAACATTAATTTTTCCATAAGGTGGCATGGTTCCTCCGTTCTCCCGTATTTCTTTGCAATTTCAAGTGATATCGTTGGCTAAAAGCATAATCATTTTATGTTCACCTTTTTAATTTTGCATACAATTTTTGTATAGGAGTAAAGACAAGGCATTGATACCAAAATCTCATTTTTCTAAAAAAATGGACAGACAACGATTGTGCTTTAGACATCGAAACATAAAAATTATATTCAGCAAGAATTTCTCTTTTTTAACAATTTACTTCATTTTTTAGAATAATTATCTTTTGAACACGATTTGGTATGTTTGGTAAATGGATAGCAATGAAATAACTAGAATTATTCCAAACTTTAACTCTAAAACTAACTATCAGTTCTAAAACTTTACTTGGTGAAGTTTACTACAAGAAATAAAACCCTCTTGATTTTAAAAAGAAAACTTGGGTGTGGCTGTATTGGAACACGGCCAATGTATTTATTTTTGATTGAAAAAAAATTAGCCGAACATTTTTCTAGTTTTTAAAATTTTATAACTTGAAAACTTACTTTAAAAAAAGTGATGGACACAAATTCAGGTATATAGACACTATTCTACCATAAATTATAATTATGGTGATGTTTCTATACATTTTGATTCCTCCAAAGTAAATTTTTCCATTTTAAACTTTAACAAAAACATGCTTTTGACATACGTTTTCTAATATAACAAAAATTCCATTATTTTATTTTTCAAACATTTCTAAAAAAAACTCATTTAATTTCATATTATCGGATAATTTATTTTGATATATGAATCCAAATATGAAAAAAGAAAAAAGTGTTAAATTTCGCCGACAGCAGCAGATACTTTTTTCTTGCAATAGGTACCATCTAAACCTTTTTTTTGTTTTCGACTTTTTGAATCAAAATTTTAATGTATATTATTTAAATTTATACACAAAAATGAAATATTACACAAAAATTCCATAAATGTTTGTATTTTTTCAAAATTTAAACTCAAATAAAAAATTAAGCTTCTATTTTAAAAACGCTACGACTTTTTCACATATTTTTAAATTTTTAACCAAACTTTTTTCTCAGATTATTTTAACTATAATGGCATTAAAATTTTTTATTCTACGTGTATTTGATTTTAAATATAAATAATGTTTCATTATAAATTTTAAAAAAATTCCTAAAACACAATATTTTGTTTTTGTCTTAGAAACCTACTACACTTACAGATAATTCTCATGCCAATTTATAATATACATATAAGCCAAATTATAATAACATAAATTATACAAGAAATGTATAATTTTTAAAGTACTTTATAAAATAAAGTACTTTAAAAATTATACATTTCTCCATTAATAATAGTAAAAAAGCCATAGAGGTTCGAAAAACCCAATATCAAGGAAAACTAAACACTGAGAAAAATCTATTTAAAGTTTTCGTTCCTTGAAAAACATGCATAAAATCTCAAATAACTCGTTAAAATACATAGGTACAATTCTGGAATTTCAAAAGCATATTTAGAAGATTCCAAACTATAATTTTAACATAAAATAAAAGATCATGAAACTTTTTTTTTTTTTTGGCACTGTGCCCCTTTAAGCCTGGAATCCCCAAAATCACAATATATGGGAAAAAAGCAAAAATATTCAACGCATATCTTAAGCGTGTCATCGTCTTCTGTTGCATGCTAAACGATCATTAGTCTCTTATTCGAGTTACTGCCACGTGGCTTTTATTCTATTCCATGCCAAATTCGGTTGACTTTCAAAAACATCTAAAGACTCTGCACAAAGAGAAACATTTATCGATTCCCTCGTAAATGTGGACACGCATCCAAAATAAACCCTTTTCATTATGTCTCTATGACAACTTTCATTTCTTCGGCCATTGCGATCCGTTTGAGGAAGCGTTAAACGAGTTCATGTTTCACTACAAAATATTATATGTTTGGAAAACGCTGAATTGACTATATATTTTAAAATTCTACAAAAGGTCGTTAGCACTTTTCTAAAACGTTTTTAAGTACTGTAAAATTTTCTATTATAACTTAAGACGGTATTGTAGCGACGTGAGCTGGGTTATGTTTGTACTCGGACCTTTCGCTCCATAGCCAGATACTCAAACTCTAAACTGAGGGATCTCCAAAGTCGTGTAATCGTATTTGCTATTTAAAGTGACTGCTACAAATGTATGTTATTCCAAACATTACCAGGTTAATCCTTTGCACTAGGAGATATTAAATTCAATGAAAACCGCATGTTCTAGCCTAGATAATAGAAAACGCATTTTTTATAGTTTGTTCATTATCTAACTTCATCTAAATAGAGAGCCGTGTGGTTAGAGGAGCAAGATCATTGTGGGTTCGAATATCGATTTTGAGAGTGCAGCTTGCTTATGATTGAAGGGTTGTGTGTTCGAAACTTAACTTTGAGAGCAAAAACAAAACAAACAAAACACATATGTTGATTCCCTGAGTCATACGCGGTGCGATAGAGTCATCAATCATAGTCGAGTGGTTTTGAATATCTGTATTTGAAGACGATCCGACGAAAATACACTTAGAAATACAGCCATTGGACAACCTGGATTTCAGTTCCCAACATTCCAAACAAACCCTATATAATAAACAATATAGCTTTAGGGTCCACCCTGAACGTGAAAAGAATACGCTAAACAATACCTATTTAAAAAGAACATGCACGAAACGGAATTTTTAAACAAAAAGAACAAAGTATCAAACAATTTCCAAGTGCAAAACGAAAAAACAATATATATATATATATATATATATATATATATATATATATATATATATATATATATATATATATATATATATGTATATATATATAACCATGAATTGAATCTATTTCGCAGAGGGACAGACGGCGGCTAAAGAACAGAGCAGCCCCTTCATCGAGACTTCGGCAGCCATCAACCACCAAGTGGACGAACTGCTTGTGGCAATCCTCACACACATCCGGAGCAGGTGCAGGGCCACTGCCGGCACTTCGGCGGCCTCTCGGTGGCGGGCTCCCCACCACTACTCGCTCTCCAGGGCCAAAGGACTCATCAAGAAATTCCTCAAGAAAGCCTGCTTCCAGTCCAAGTCGTCGGACAATTTGCAGCGGCTGTGAATGCAAGGTTGATAAGAGCCAGGGTTGGCTCGTTACTATATGGGATATTCGGTTGCTCGGATCTCGCATACTATCGCTGTTAGGAATTGATCGAGGAACTGCTTAGTTAGTTAAAACGGATGTCAAATGACGTTGACAATACTTGTGCGTGCATGGTTCCCTCCGAACTGTAGCAGATCACATTGGCAAATCCAGATAAAAAAAATTTAAGCCTCGTAAAACTTGAAAATTTAATTATTTCTTAATTTCATCAACATACGTTAGAGTTAACTCTCTTTTTTCTTTCACCGCGTCGGAAAGGTAAAACGTACCATGAGATTTTTTAACGAAAACTACATTTTTTCAGAATATTCCATCACTTGTTTCTTGATCACAGTAGCGGATCCAGGAAAAAAATTTGCAAATTTTTGCTGAAATTGAACGTGGATATTTTTGCAATATTTTAAGAGAGGGCGCAATCCCTGAGCCCTAATCCCTTCTACCGGCCTTTGACAATTTCAGAGGTAAAGATATTTAGAACACAATAAATTAAACTTGCATGAATCCCCACTACATTTCGAATATTTGATTTCCGGCTTTATAATAATTTTTATTTATAATAATTTTAAGTTATAATAATTTTTAATTATAATAATTTTTAATTATAATAATTTTTAATTATAATAATTTTTAATTATAATAATTTTTAATTATAATAATTTTTAATTATAATAATTTTTAATTATAATTATTTTTAATTATAATAATTTTTAATTATAATAATTTTTAATTATAATAATTTTTAATTATAATAATTTTTGGTTATAATAATTTTTAATTATAATAATTTTTAATTATAATAATTTTTGATTATAATATTTTTTAATTATAATAATTTTTGATTATAATAATTTTTAATTATAATAATTTTTAATTATAATAATTTTTGATTATAATAATTTTTAATTATAATAATTTTTAATTATAATAATTTTTAATTATAATTAATTTTAATTATATACTCGTGATTACAATTTCGTTGTTCTTTCAACCTATGCAATTCGCTCCAAAATATATTTAATGGTGATATATTTTGGAGATTCTTAGAAATATCCTTCAATAACAATTACTTGATTGTACAAAACAAGATATAAAATATTTAACAATATAAACTTTGTACTTTTGTATCAAGTTATGCACAATACAATGTAAAAAAATTCAGGTAAATACAAATAACTGAGGATGAACTGCGACGATTTTTCATCAAATCTAAAACAAAAATTCATTTTAACAAAAATCTTCAAACTCGAGTTACTAAAAGTAACTAACTTTTTAACAAAAAAGCTGAGTGTTATATGGTACTGCCAAATTAAAGGCAAAAAATATTAGCGATTTTTAGAGAACGTACTGCTAATCAAATTTTTAAAGTTTATTTTACATCGGAAATCGATTACTTCGGCGTCTCTCCAACAATGAAGGGAATCTAAAAATGAAATATCTTTTCTATTTTGTAAATGGTTTCACGACTTTCCTTGAGTTTTGATCATCGCACCGATGTGCAGTCATCCATATTTATGAACTGCTACTCTAAAAGAAATTTACCTTCCTTCTCTGCGTTATGATGACATTTTGAGAGTTCCTAGCAACCGACTCTCTTAGTAACAAGAATACTTGTATAATCTTTACAATCTTAACTGTGGACAAGAACGCCTGCAAAGGAGGAAAAGAAACCAACACCAGTGCCTTCTTTGCTGTACTACTCAGTGCTTTTCGTTGTGATGGGTCGAGGTTTCATTTTAAAAGCCATGTCGCCCGTATTTAAATATTCGATTATTTTAATTTGTCTTTTTCAGTAACAAATATACTAGTAGTACGTTATTTGAAAGCTTAAAAATTCTTTAAAACCAACAGAATTACTGCTCTTATTTTTGAACTTGGAAAAATTATTGAAAATATATATGTACTTGATCACATGATGTGCAATATTTGAGTCAAAATCAAGTGAAAGGAAAGGCACTACTTTTTTATAAATGTGGTAAATATTGTTCGAAGTAAACAATTCGAAACGACTGTTTGTGTTGCCTCAAAACAAGCAACTGTTTGTTTTGTGTCAAAAATATATCTTTATATTTAAAGCATAATAATCGAGAATGCGTGATAATTTGCTTCTAAACTATTGCATTAAGATGCAAGCTTATTTTCTCGGAAATATTTATTTGCCAATGGAGAATTACTTAGTTCATTTTACCATTAAATTTAAACTGGGCGATTCCAAAAGTGTGTAGAGATGAATTATAATAGATGCGTAAACTATGCGAAATTGTGCAGTGGGAAAATTTTACAGCTATTTTTAAACTTGTGTGTAATTATCTAATTTTCACATAAAGGAAAAAATACTATTTAAAAGCTTGTCGTGTATATTTTGCCTACTTGTGCACACGAATCGTATGAGAATTTTTTTCCAGTTTGCCACGCATACTATTTAAATTTGTACAAAAGGAAAATACTATATGTATATTTGAAAGTCTGCCTCATTTACAATGAAAATTTGTGTAGAGGAAAATATAAATATTTTCAAGCCTACCACATATACTACGCAAATTTGCTTGGAGATAGAATATTATAAATATTTTAAATTTATCACACGCATTTTGTATATTTGCGCATACGATTGATAAGTATTTTCAAGCTTATTGCTTGCTGTGCAAATTAACAGGAGAAGCGTAAATATTTTCAAGCTTTAAATCAATATACTATACAATATCTTGGAATGATATACTATATGTAGTAATATTTTGAAATGTATATAATGGTATAACAGTATCGTAAAGATAAATTGGAATCACATAATCATGTAAAAAATATTGTTCAACTTTTAAAAATGCCTTGTAATGCTTTCGCAAAAGAGTGATGACAATTCAATAAAAAAATATTTTGCAATTAAACATTAATTACTGTAATTGTTATGTTATATGAAACCGATAAGATGTGAACCACATTCAAAGTAAACTATTACAATTTAATTATTTGAAGGAACGTGGTTGTTATTTTATGCTGTCTCTAGGAATTTTAATTAAATTGTTTCAAGTTTTATTTTTAATATTTCTTGATATACCTCGACCCATCATAACTCATAATAAAACGAAAGCACTGAGCACCTCATGTATCAGCAATTCATTCAACAATCAAATGCATTAATTGGCAAGTGTATTTAAAATATGCATGTTATTCAACTACAGTGTGAATCAAAATGTCAGAAATTACTTTTGGATTTATAATGCCTATTTTATATGTATTATAGTACTATTGTTAGTTGAATAATTAGTGAAATAGATTAGAAAATTTCCAGTATGAACTTCTTGCTGTTATACGAAATAGATGGCAGTATAGTTAGGCAGACATTTTCCCATATCCTCCTCATCATATCATGTGATTGGCGAATTGGTTGCGTTCACTATAAATTAAGTTTATATCTGCGAATTGGAACAAGAAAAAACAATGTCAATTTTTTCATTTTTTTTTCTTAAATTATTTCGATACCAATTTCAAACTTAAATGAAATAGAAATTAATGTCATAATGCTACCCCTTAAAATCAAACAAATCCGTGATATTCGTAATATTTCAAAAAGTCTTACCTTCAAACTTTGAAGCCATTTTCTCAAAACTGTCAATTTTAAGATCGGCCCTTCTTGTTCCAAGCCACAAATATTATTAATGAATTTAGTAAAGGATTTAATGTGAAATCTGTGATAATTTCTTTTCTGATAATTTTATTCCGAATTATTTAATAACGTTATCAAATCAAAATAAATAATATTTCAGCATTCGATATTTCTCATTCAGTACATTTATTTCGATATTGTCTTTGAATACAAGAAATTAATACCTATACCCTTAGTATTAAAAAAAATCCCTACCGATGCTATTAGTATTGAATAAATTCTATTAATAGAAATAACTTTAATATCGAAGGAAATTGATACAGATAACATTAATGTTAAATCAAAAATACACTAGGCGATACTCTTAGTATCGAATCAAAAGTATCGTTACTGGTATTCTCAGTATTTTACAAAATATCGATGCCGACAATCGTATTATCGAATCAAAAATGTCAGAACCAGTAATCTTTATTATTCAAATAAAAGTATTGATGCTTATGTTCTTAAGAGTTAAGATCTAATCAATAATATCGTTAACGATACTACTATTCTAAACGATACTTAACGATAATATTCTATTCAGTATCAAATAAAAATTATAGGTATCTCCAACTTTTGTATCAAATCAATTGCCTCGATATCGATACTCACAGTGTTGCGCAGTGTCGAGAAAACATGTCTAACATTTGAGACGGTTAATGTTCGAACCTTTTTTTTTTTGTACCTTAACATAACGCTTTTATAAAAATGATAAATATTTTTTTAATTTATGATTTTTTTAATTTTTGTTCATCAATTTTTCTCCAAAAAAATCATGCTTACTAATTTGTTAACATTTAAAAATGCTAAAATGTGAAAATATTAAATATTATAAAATATATGAATTTAAAAAAAAAATCTGATAAATTGTTTCAAAAAATTAAATATTTGATTAATTAAAGAATTTGTTAATTAATAGTTTTGTTAATTAATATTTTTAAAATTAAGTTAAGAATTTGTTAATTAATCATTTTGTTAATTAATATTTTTTAAATTAAGTTAAGAATTTGTTAAAATTTATTTAATTAAAAATATTGTCAAACTGATATTTCCGTTTCGGTAAAAGTATAACGTTAACATGTACAAAAAAAATCAAAGCAAAGAAATATGATAAAATTAATTCCCTGTATGTGAGAAAAAAGTACATTAGTATGAAAAAATTGCTTTCATAAAAAAAGTATTTAAAGGTATAATAATACGTAAGTTTCCTTCCTAACGCATAAACTAAAATAAATGTTTTAAATACTTCTAGTACTCGTACTTTAACAATATGATTTTTTACATTTTGAGAAATAAAAAAAAACTGTATGATTTTTAGCCTTCTGGTTCTTTATTAGTTGAGTTTTACTGTTCCAAACTGACTTATTTTTTTTTCTTAATTGCGTATATTCTAATTGCTTGGTAATAAAACATACTCATAAAATACAAATTTAGTACTTTTGGCAAAAAGAAATATTGCGAATGTCCACCATAATACTTATAGAGCTACGTAGTATAGTTAAACATCGATGTAGGAATAGTTAAACGTATGTTGAATGTCTCTTTTGGGTAAAATTATGTACTCGCTTGATTTTAAACATGTGAGCTGAAATGTTGCAATGACAAAAAGTACACACACAGTACTTAAATTTGTCTGTTTTGAAACAGTTTTTTGCATTTATTTAGAGTATCTGTTTAATGCTGTATTTTATATTGTAATTTCGCAACTAGGATATTTTGAATGTGATATTTAGTTAGTTAACGTTTATACCCACAAGCAGTGGCGGATTTAAGACAAAAGGCCCAGGCGGCAAAAATGTTTGAAGAGGGCCCGTTTTCTAATAAATAATTTAGGAGCAAACATTCAAAAAACGTGTTTTTTTTTTTAATTTCTAAAAATAGGATTATTACCTCTTTTGAACTTTCTTCCGAATTTTTAATAGAACTTAACTATTTTATTTGTCCAAAACACGTTTTATCCTTTGAATTTATTTACCAAAGTTTGGAATCTGTAGATCAGTCAATGTAGTAAGAAAAAGTTATTTGCGGTTTTTCCCACGAACTCTTCGAATTCTGTAAGCGCACTTAATGTGACAAAACACAATTTGAATGTTTGTTTCTAAATGATAATTTTCTATAATATTAACAAAAATTAATATTTTGCTCGACGCAATTATTTCCCATTTTGAGAACAGCGCAACTGTTCCGCAGCCCCTTGCATTAATTGTGCTGTGTTGTAATCTCGCAAATAGAAGTTTTCGATATTTGTAACTAAATAAACTTGATTCGTCTAATTTAACAAAACAAATAAAATATTTTACAATAAAAGTTCGTAAATATGGCTTTATGCCGTATTTTAGGCCTCATTGTCCAGTTTTAATTTTCTTACAAGGAAACGTACCACATTCTGAGAAACACCGAAAATGAAATTACCAAAAGTAAGTTTTTTTTTTTACATTATTCTTATATTTACTTTTTACATTTTTAACGAAGTGTTGTAGATATTCATATAAATATCTGAAATTATGTTTATTTCAGCTACTTAAATCATGGAGGTAAGAGTAACAGGAGAGAGCATTGGACGAATGCTTTGAAGCTTTCGCTGTAAGCGCGGCGCCATCTTTGCTACACCAAGAAATACTATTTCGACCAGTTTAACGCGCTGAGTTTTATATTATTTTAACGATATTTTTGGTTATTTGGGCAGCATGGGGTTTTGTGTAGCTTTCAATTGTACAAATAGCATTTTTAAGAAGACCCCAAGTTTAATTTTTTATAAGGAAGTCCGCTTTTACATTCTTAAAGCAATTTTTTTGTTTGTTGCGATTACTATGGAGAATATTACATTATAAACTGATTTCCTAAACGTTACAAAATCTGAATTTTGAAATTGATTGTTACACATTTCTTATGATTTATAAATTTGGCTGAGCTTTGTGATTCAGATTACGGCGACTTACTTTCACGACTGAAGTTGTACTGCGGGGTAAATTTAGAGTTTTAGCAAGTTTTATTACTTAAGTTTTTTTTTAATAAATGATCAAAAGCACTTTACTTATTACTACTAATTAGCAAATTCCGTATATTTATAAATTAGTACTAAATTACATGTTCTATGTACAGCAAAGCGATTTGATTAATTTGAGTTGGCCATATTTACTTTTGAGACGTTTACATATGGTGTGACAAACTTTACTCCATAATGTATGCAACTTAAAAGAAAGTTTATAAAAAATATTGAATTTAATAAAAATCTCAGATTAAAAATCTGTTTTGTTGCGCAAACTATTTATGCGAGTTAACATTTTTTAAAACAAATTTATGAAAGCATTAAAATAAAAAATGTCACAAGGTTCATAACGGAAATATGCCTGGCTTTCCATATTTTCTGTTAAATATTTCTATGTTTTTAGTTTAAATTAACAACACAGTATATCATCATTTAACATGAAATACGATTTTTTAGTAGATGAACGATAATGTTTTAATTTGTGGTTTTATGAAACGAATGCAAAAAGATTAGAAATTATTTCATTAAAGGTTTTATAATAAAGAAGTTGAGTGTACTTTAAAATGCTATCCTTGCATTGCTGTTGTTTATCCTAGACAATTCCGACAACATTATCATTTGTAAAATCTATATGTATGAAGAAAAGCTCGTAATATCATTAAATTTTTGTTTCTATTTGTAATTGTTTTTGTTTGTAAAGAGTACGATATGGTGTTTTTTGACAGATATATTAAAAATTGAATATGAAAAATATTATAAATTTGTCATTATGTCAAAAGCTTCTGATGTTATTAATTGAATTCAATTGCATAGATGTTGTTCACCTTATATATTCCATCTATAATTCAAGGTTCACTTGGTTTATTACTGGAAAAACCTTTATGTAAAGAAAGAATCTGCAAGACAGTTTTTCAAACGTTCTACCAATTTAAAAGTTTTTCTGTTTTTTTTTTTTTTACAATATTGTTAATTTCAGTTTTAATTATACTAATATATAAACAATTACCATAATTAAGTAGTTGAATATTGGTTTAATAAAGTTATAATTGTCCATTTTGATTGTTTAAAGAAATGGAAACTATTATAGCATATATATAAAATATAAATTTTTACTCTAAGAGAAGGTTTTTAGAAACCTTTACTTTTAGTTAACGTTTTCCGTAACGTTTTACAAATGTTATTTTTTGATATGCACCCCAATTTCTTCAATAACAAAAAAAACTTATATTATTTTTAAAGTTTTTAGTTTGAACTCAAACTTTTAATTCTTAAAAGTTTATGAAAATCTAGAGTTTAAAATAAACCAAAATTGTTTTCATGCTGAAATTTAAAATTTCTTAGATAAAAAAGACGTAGTTATAAAATTGATAGTATATACTCATAAGTGTATGGCATCAATTTGAAGGAGATGAAAGAAACAAGAAAAATGTCACGCACACTACCCGAGTTCTTCCCTTTTTCTGGTGTATCTAACATGGCCGCCGCGCCCTTACAGTTACTTCAATCGCGACAATGCCGGGAGGTAAGATACGTTCCCTCCTGTTACTCTTACCTCCATGACTTAAATGGATACATTTTAAAAATAGTTTTCAAACTTAAACTTTTTCTGCTTTTAGTAAACATAAAAAGTTAGTAATATAAAAAATATATACGATTTTGCATGAGTCAGAGTTTATTGAGTACATGAAAAGTTTAATTGAATAATGTTTTGAATAAATATAAATTATCAATTTAAATATTAGCAAATGAAATAAATAATAAATTGTTAACAAATGAAATAAATAATAAATTGTTGAATATATAATTATTCAATTGATGCAATAAAACCATTAGAAATTTAGACTTTATATAAACCTTATTTTCCTAGTATTTACAATAATTCGCTACATTGAAATTGCATTTATTATATGTAATTTATATATTATTCAAAATGAGCTTCGACTAATTTCTATACATAAACATTCTTAGTGTTATTGACTTAATGGTGTATAGCAACAACAAACATTTTAATTAGAGTCACTGCCAATTGATTAACATAATTACAAAAGCCCATTTCATTAGGAAAGATGTTATGATTCGTAATTGATTTTTAGAATATAGAAATATTTACTTACTTGCAAAACAGTAAAATATGCTGATGTGAAAAACCTCCTACATTTGTTATTAGTACTAAAAATATTACATCCTAAATTTACCGTCTTACTGAAAGCTGTTCGATCTCATAAATTAGGGATTTTTTTTTCAAGTAGTCCCGTACGACCTCACGGGGCAATGTAGTTGTAGTGTAGTCCATTCTAAACCTCCACAAGCATAAAATGGCAATACTCATGTCACAATGGAAAGAGCATCTATCAACCAGTACGGCCAAGTGTCACTAATTACAAACAGAAGAGGATGAAGCGAAGTAGACTATGCACATTACAATTCCCCGAAAAGCAGTCCTTTGTGACCCTTGACCCTGACATATGTCTTGAGATGTCTTGCTACAATTCCGACTCACGGATGCCTTTCAAACGAAGTTGGCAACAAAACAGGTGCTTTGGACACCTCCCTGTTTGGACAAAAGGGCATTTGACTAATGATACATACAAATTGTCTTCGAAAGGAAACTATTGAAAAAGGTTTGCAAGCGATTTCATTGTCAAAGCTACGACAATTCATTCTTCTCCTGTTCTTTTCAAAACGACCTCTTTCCCATTCCAAGCGCACGTAAAACACGTTTAGGAATAAACAAGGGTTTCCTTTCCAAGGCGGATTTTTGTACAAATTCTCTATTCCTGCAATTGGTATTTAAAATGAGATTTATTTTTCTAAAAAAAGGTAGAGGGGATTATTATATTAGGGAGGGTGACTCAGCCCCTTCAAAATATTTCTTGAAGGAGGCTCTAGACCTTTAGCACCCCCTAAGCATATGCCCGGGATTGATTAAAAAAATTCATTACTATAGGCACAAAAGCACTGATAGGGGCCATCACTCTCGTAAAAAAATAGATTAAAATAATTAAAAATCCCACATATACAGTTAATTATTCTTTTAAAAAACAAGAAATTACAACGTTTTTGGAAAAATTGCTGTAAAGTTATGCAAAATTGCAGTAAACGAATTTTAAGAAACATAGGCAATTTTTCTACAATAAAAGATGAGGTTCATAAATCCAGGGCTCTTAGCTACAGACTAACGTGCCTAATGATAAATCAGGCCCTGTTCAACCCAAACTTCATAGTTTATTAAATGAAATATTTTCAACGATTTGTCTTACGCTTTTAAATAGACCCTAAAGCATCAATTCGAGTTTCTAGATACGTGTTTGATAAGTGTTATATATTTTTATAGCATAGGGGAATACTATAAAATTGTAACTTCTCTATATGAATCCCCCCCCCCCCCCATCCCCACGGCCTCCTTAGCGCTATGACAAAGGGTCCCGTGCTTTGGGTTGGTGGCCTTTTGCCAACAAAAAAAAACTTAATATGTATTTTAATTTCTTAACCCCTTTTTTTAAAAAAAATATTTAGATTAGACCGTTTTCCTACATTTTTTAATTTTAAATAATGATTAGAAACTGCCGTTCTCATGCTCCATGCACTTAAACTCCGAGTTTATTTTTCGAGAGTCGTTGCTTAGCCCCACTCCTAAATAATAATAATCTTAAAATCTATTAAAAATATTATAATTCTTAAATCTATATTATAGTTCATGGATTCTCGCAGCTACCTTCGCACATGGCCCTGCGTCTCATAAGAGGCCCCACGTTTGGTCTGTTTACAAAAGCAGGGCCCTGCCCCCGCGTCGTAGATGATTTGGGGGCTGCTCAGAAACCAAGTACAAGTGCTGTTTGCACGGACTTATTCGATAATGGGGCCCTGTAAAGAGGAGGAGTGGGCCCGGGCCCGTTGAAGAAGGGGCACCTGTCTACTCGTATGCATAAGGATAAAGGAATCCAAACAGATAATTTCAGTGAAATGTTTAGTAAAATTAAAATATGTTAAAAAATAAAAGAAACAATTATTTCTCTTCTCCCTTTTCTAATTTTGTGAGTCGGGGGGCCCAAAATGGACCCAAGACAAGGGGGCCCAGGCGGCAACTGTCCATTTGCCGCCCGTTAAATCCGCCACTGCCCACAAGTATCTGATACATGTTTGTTAAGGCAATGTCACGTCTTCTCAACTGAAATTACTTATTACTTACCATTTATTTTATTGAATGCATACTGGGAAAAAAATTACTATAATTTATAAAATTTCACACAAACATGAGACGAATGTGGATATGAATAAAAATATAAAAATTGCCAAAAAAAAATTGATTAATTTCAAATTAAATTTCTAAGAAATTATATCTTATGATATCTTATTATTATAGGGTTTAATTTATAAATTAGTTTTCTGATTGAAATTATAAAATGTAGAGGAAAATAGATGTATGTTCATTTATAATGTGCTGTGTTTAGAGAAATATATAAGATACTAATACAATTATATAGCACGATCGTATTGATCGAAAAAATTTCTTAAAATAAAAATGTATATTTGAAAATAACACTCTTTTCTCCTACTATTCATAAAAGCATAGACTGCATATACATAATTTCTATATTTAGCTATCACGTAAAATAATTTTGTAAAACAATTGTTTTCTTTTTTAAAGTTGTCAATAGAGCTTTACTATTAAAATTATGGATTTGAAGTGAAAGCTTTTGTAGATTAACATAAAATAAAGCAAAAGATAAACATGTGCCTCTTACGAAAATGGTTGAAATCGAACTTGCGCTTATTTTTGAAAATAAACTTTACTTTTCTGACAAGCACTGTGACTTCTACTTAGGATTGAAAAGAAATATGTGGATAAAAATTGTATGTTAATAAAGAGTATAATCGTTCTTTTTTTTTATATCTCTGTGTCAATCTTTTCTAATAAATGAAATGATGCATTTTGTAAATTTTATCAAAATGTGCATATCTTAATTGAATGATAGAACGTACAGGTCAAAATCCATCCACCATCCAGCAGCACTTTTATACATAAAATTTTTTACCATTGAAACTTTTAAACTTTTCATTTTTGCACCAACTCAGGATTTCCTGATTGGTAGTACCGGCCGTCCTGCCAGAAGGAAGAAAAAACATCAATACGAACGTAAAGCGTTGTGTCCCATCGGCAGAATGGCCTAATTCCAGAAGGACGTTGTACATTCAATCATTAATGCCCCAGTATTTTTTATCAATCAGGCAGCAAATCACTAAATTAAAAATTTACCCCACCACTACCATCCCCCACTCTAAAAAAATTATTTTCGAATAACACTAAAATAACTTATTATACAATACTTATAATAATACTTAAAATACTACTTATAATACAATACTTAAAATACTTATAATACTATTTAAAATAATTATAATAATACATAAAATACTTAAAATACTACTTATAATACTACTTATAATACAATACTTATAATAATACTTAAAATACTTAAATACAATACTTATAATAATACTGAAATACAATACTTATAATAATACTTAAATACAATACTTATAATAATACTTAAAATACTTATAATACAATACTTATAATACAATACTTATAATAATACTTATAATACAATACTTATAATAATACTTATAATACAATACTTATAATAATACTTATAATACAATACTTATAATAATACTTATAATACAATACTTATAATAATACTTATAATACAATACTTATAATAATACTTAAAATACTTATAATACAATACTTATAATAATACTTATAATACAATACTTATAATAATACTTAAAATACTTATAATACAATACTTATAATAATACTTAAAATACTTATAATACAATACTTATAATAATACAATACTTATAATAATACTTAAAATACTTATAATACAATACTTATAATAATACAATACTTATAATAATACTTAAAATACTTATAATACAATACTTATAATAATACTTAAAATACTTATAATACAATACTTATAATAATACTTATAATACAATACTTATAATACAATACTTATAATAATACTTAAAATACTTTTGAAGAATTATAAATTTTTCTGTAATTTTAGGAAATTTAAAATTTTATTATTAAATTTTTTAATTATAATTTTATTGCAAGATTTGGAATACACATTTTTTATGTTATAAAGAGAAAGAAAATGAGTATCATAGTCCAATATTTTCCATAATACAGCTTTAAGCAGTGATCAAAAACAGAAGAAAAGAATTAAGTTTTATAAAAATATATTTTTAAAAAACTATTCATAGAATTGTTAATCAATATTGTAAAACGCTGCTTTAAAATATATTCAATATCGGCTAATGTCAAGTCGATCAATGTAAATCGGCCGCCTTTTATTCAATATTGACAGATATTACTATGGCAATATTTGCCAATATTGATAAAAGGTTAACCATTCGACATTGGCTAATATTGGCCAATATCGATGTAGCCAATCCAACATTAGCCAATATGGGCCAATACCGCTCAACAATATTGGTCAATATCGGTTCGACAATATTGTCCAAGATTGATAAAAGGTTAACCATTTGACAACTTAGAAAAATATTAAAAAAATAAGTAGTATTTCTGTATTTTAATTTATTCATGTATAGAAAAAAGTATTACTTATTTGTTAGAACACTGGCCAAAAACGAATAAGGTGAATAAACTTTCCCACAATAGCGGGCAAACGAACTAAAGGAGTTTGTCTGCTATAAGAAAAGAAATCGAAACTACCAGTAAGAATTCCCCCTAACTACCTGCTCCTAGGTATTGTGACGTCATTACAAATCCCTCATATGTGTGATTAGTCAAAATGTCTTTACAGCTTTCAGCAGCTAAGCAACTCAACCTAGCCACGTGGCTTCCTGTCTCGTTGTTTATTTTAATGTGTTTGCTTTAACAATCGCTGCTCATTTCGAAAACCGATTACGCCAATTCCCCATTCCTTCTCTGAGATCTGACCCGAAAAGCACAACTCATGGCCGACCACGACCTCCTCGACCGTCTGCTAGGCATAGACGTCTTCCGAGTCGGCGAGTTCCGTCTGAAGAGCGGGGTCCTGTCGCCGATCTACATCGACCTGAGAGGGATCATCGCCCATCCCGAGCTCATCCGCAGCATGGCGGAGGCGGTCTATGCGAAGCGAGCCACTCTTGACCTCAAGACGGAGGTGGTATGCGGCGTGCCGTACACCGCTCTTCCCATCGCCTCCCTCTACTCTGTCCTGCACAACGTCCCGATGGTCCTCAAGAGAAAAGAAGCCAAGGATTACGGCACTAAGAGAATGGTGGAGGGCATAAGGACGAAAGGTGAGAACTGCCTTATCTTGGAGGACATTGTCTCCAGTGGATCGAGTGTCATCGAGACAGCAGAGGTTCTCAGAAGGGAAGGTCTGGTGGTCACTGATTGCATTGTGTTCCTTAACAGAGAGCAGGGTGGTCGAGAAAATCTGGTCAAGGCCGGTATACGTCTACACTCCCTGTTCACCTTAAATGACATCTTTGAGCGGTACTGCAAGCTCAACAGGGTGGAAGAGGAACTAGTGAGAAGCGTGAAAGGATATCTTGATGGCAACAAATACATCCCAGTCAAGAAAGCAGAAATCTCAAAACGTCTTGGCTTCGGAGAGAAGGCGAGAATCTGCGACCAACCGGTCGCCAAGCGTCTTTTCGAGATCATCATGAAGAAGAAATCAAACCTGTGTGTCGCAGTGGATTCACTGCAATCTGAGGAGTTGCTGGACATTGCTGATAAGCTTGGACCGTTCGTCTGCATGATTAAAACCCATATTGATATTTTGATTGATTTCAGTGTGAAGGTCAGCGAAACGCTATCTGCCTTGGCGGACAAACACGAGTTCCTCATCTTCGAGGATAGGAAATTTGCCGATATCGGAAACACCGTCAAGAATCAGTATGAGAACGGCTTGTACAAGATTCATGAGTGGGCAGACATTGTGACCGTCCATGGGATACCTGGTGGTGGGATCATTGACGCTCTGAAAATGGCACCCGAGAGCAAAGCAAGAGCCTGCGTCCTCATTGCCGAAATGAGTTCAAAGGGCACCTTGACCGACGATTCTTACCAACAAAAAGTGTCGGAGATGGCAGAGAGTCACTTAGATTTCGTTATCGGATTTGTCAGTCAAAGAAGGATTTCGGAAAGGCACAGTTTGATTAACTTTTGCCCAGGAGTTAATATTAAATCTATTGGTGATTTTTTGGGTCAACAGTACAAGTCGCCCGAAGAGGCCATTAACAATGGAGCCGATGTGATTATCGTCGGGCGAGGAATCTGTGCTGCCGATAATCCTATAGAAGTAGCGCAAGAATATCAACGAAGGGCTTTTGATGCATACATGAAAAATGTTTAAACTTAATTTTCAGACTTCTATTACATTACTTTTAAATAGAATCTATAGGTTCTATTGTCCTTTGTATAGGGGTATAAATTTCTTTTAGGAGCAATATAATTGTTATAAACTTGTTTTACCTTCTCAGCATATAACACTTGTGTATTTCTGACTATATATTGCACATAATTTTTAACTTAATAAAACCTCTATTAGGGTAAATGCCCAGTAGCAGAACATTTCTTAAAAGTCTGTGACAACATTTTTTGAGTAAGATTTGTCTGCAACTTAATTTATTATATAACTATCAGTATACCTTTCATGAGCAAGTATAACAGCGATGATTAAAGACAGAATCTCAGCAAACATAGAAAGAATCTGAAGAAAATGTTCTAGCGTAGAGCAGGCATAAAAACATTCCTATTATATAACTATCAGTATACCTTTCATGAGCAAGTATAACAGCGATGATTAAAGACAGAATCTCAGCAAACATAGAAAGAATCTGAAGAAAACGTTCTAGCGTAGAGCAGGCTAAAAACATTCGTATTATATACTTCTGGAAAAAAAAGGGGGGGGGGGGGTAAATGCGCTAATTACCAAACAGCTAAGTCCAATTTCCGATCAGCTAAGACCAATTTTTTTACCAGTGTACTAAAGGTGTGACTATTGAACTCAATTAAACTAAAATTAAATTAAATTTAAAAAGGTCTGAGTAACATTGTTTGAAGAGACTTTTAGAAGGTAACTGGTGCATTCACCCTATAATATATTTCAAACACAATGCATTGAAGTGCCTTTACAAAAACAAATATAATTAGGAAAGGTTAATAAGAGTACTTTATTTTTTTCAAGTATTAACTGTAAAAAATTCAAATGCTTTGTGAAAAATATGAAGGGTGTGATTAATTACGGAATTTAAAACTGATAATAAACTAATTTTGTTTTAAAAAATTTTTTACGCCCATTGCTAGCACCCAAGAATAACCCTTTGTAAATAAAAAAGTTTTTTTTAATGTTTATTCAATCTTAGTATCACCTTAAAGGTAAGGAATTGGGAAATATTATAGTTATTAAAAAAATATATTGTAATTTTTGACCGATTTCCGTTTTTTCTAGTATGTACGAGAAGATAATTTCATATAAAAGAAACTGCCGGATATCTGGCAGAATCCAGTATGTAATATGTGCACCGGATATCCGGCAAAACCACTATCCGGTTCATCCCTACTTATTATATCAACTACTACACCACTCCTGTGAAAACTAAATATTTTATTGATATCAAATGTAATATCTCATAAAAAAAAATTGAATTTGTACATTGACTTATTGGAAAAACTTGCCAGATTTTGTTTGTATTGTGCCTGTATAATTCTGAAGTAAATTAGGAAAAATTCCCCAAGTATAGAAATAAAACATTAACATTTTGAGACTAGTATAGTCTTCTGTGTTCAAAACAAAAAACCTTAATGTCTCAAAAAGGCCTTTTGCGACTTGGAAGAGTTTCCTCATCAAGCTCGATGCAATATTTTGTAAACAAAAATTCACTTAACTTTTTATGATTAGTCCAAATGCAAAAGCAGCTATATGCACCACTACAGCAGCTTTTTTTAATAAATCGCGACTTCAAAACTTTACCTTTCAGATTATTCAATAATTTTCATGCAACAGGATGCGCAACCTTAATTTTTTTTTCTTCAAGTAAAAGCTGCAAAATCCACATTCCCAATCAGAAATCACATTCGATTACATGTTTGTTGGATACAACGGCTTTTGCATCTGTATAAAGCTTGACAAGATAGGTAGACATTTGTTTCAGAGAGACTTTTTTAAAAATTAATAATGGATTTTCCTTCTTTACGACTGCTTATATGTATGGATACGACTATTTATGAATTTGGGCTACTCGTATATACTTTAGAGTGCACAATGAGAAAAATAACTTCAATATAATGTTAGCAAAGTTGATAAAATATTAGCATTGATTAGAATTACTTAAGAAATATAAGATTGCAAAATAAATATTTTAAGGAGTGAAAATTGCTATTTACCTGTTTGGCATTACATTCCTCTTGAAGTATGTATAAACAATTTTAATTGAAAATTTTATCTCAAATTGATATGGATAGAAAGCAATTTCTGTCTTACCTAAAATAATTTATGATCTTTAATCTGCTTCCTTTATTGAAAAAGCAAAAAAAAAAATGACTATTCAACTTTTAGATGCATAAATCTTTTAAAAAGGTTATTGTGTGATTATCATTAAACGTTCTAATCCTTTGACTAACTATATAATAATTTATACAAATTAATTTTAAAATCCAATAAATATCTTTCTGAATTAAGACTGATACAAGAAGGATAACATACTATAAGTAACTAATTTGAACGTAACTCGTTTAGTTGTATAACAAGAAATTAGAATTATTTTAACAACATTTTAACGTTGCTGCATTTTTAAATGACTTAAAATAAAAAAAACTTCTTTTACAATCTATGAAAATTTATAATTTTTTTTTTAATTATGGCTTTTAAGTGCATAAATTAATCCAGACACAAGAACCAAACAATAAATAATTACAAACTTACTTTTATCTAAAAAACAACAACTTTATTTACAAACACAACTGAAACAAAACAACAGTACAGCCACAATGTTTCAACATTTAAAATGACGAAAATCAAAAGTACAAGAAATGTTATATGATGGAGAAACTTGTTTCAATTTGGCATTTAGGAGATGAAATATGACTGATGAAAGTATCTTTAATTTTGAAAATTGAATATTTATTGAAAAGTGTTGCAGTTAAAGAAAGGCAAAATGAAGACTGTAATTTTAACCCAATCTGATGTGATATATACATCTAATATGTTTCTCATAGCAATCCACCCAGTTTCTAAATTCACAAAAATACTTTTTAAACGTGGAGCAAACACAAACAACTTTTCCCCAATGCATTCACTCCTATACATAGTCTAATCTTTGGAAGTTAATTTCAATGGGACAAAGTATGTTTGATGAATAAAATAGGTGAGTTCATTTCAAATCAAAATCTGTTTTACAGAAATTTTGGACAAAACACATTTTGAACATTTGCCTCACAAGTATTTTTCAAATTTAGTACAGAAAAATTAAATTGAGTTTTTTGTTCATGTCTTACAATTTGAAAATTTTTACACACAAGACATTAAAATAATCATACAGTATCATCAAATTATACCATACATTCACACTTCAATTAAAATGACAGGCAACTCGGGTGGCATTATACATACATACCGGATTACACAGCAGAGCAAATGTATATATTTTCTTCAACATTTAAAAATGTGTCAATACTGTTTGAAAATCATACAAAAAAAAAGTTCTTAAGTCATTAATATTAAGTGCCTTCAAAAATACTAAAAAGATGAGAAAAAACATAATCTGTATGTTTTTGTTAAAAAATTTTAGTTGGCAATCGAAAAATGTTTTGCAAATCTGACACATTATTAAAATAAGCACAATAAAAAGTTAACAAATCATGCCCTGAGCAGTTACAGCTATCGCATACAATTTGAAATAGTATGGAAGCAATGCATAGGAAAGTATTTCAACACCTGGAAGAACTGCAATGCATAGCGGTAAATGATACAGAAAACAATACTTTTAGACTTGGTCAGCTAAAAAAAAAAACAATAATAATAAAGGATTCTATTGTTACCTGAAAGAGTCTCAAAGCTGGAAAGTTCACGAGAATCTTCACTAAATCTGCTTAAAATTTCTATCCAGATGGAGTGGTGTAAATTAAATATGTGGATGTTTGCTTACATGTTCTGATGGTTTATGGCATGCTTTGACAACTGTTACATTAAATTAAAATTACAAGACTATTGTTAGCTCAGATGTATAAATGTGAAAGCAAGATATTTAAAAAAATAAAAATGAAACTTAATTTCACAGGTACGGGCATGGAGGAAATATAACGGGAGAAGAAATCAACAGATTAATCCTTTCTCCCCAAATAGTAAAAAATAAGAGGGACCAGTTACAAATTTGGGTTCTTACAGCAATCTCATTTCACAATTAAGCAGAGCAACTAAGATATGGCCCCTAATGAAATTAGTGCGGCAGCCATCTTAGTTAGTACAGAATTGCTTTTATTCATCCATAAACTCAATGCTTTGATGATAGTGTAAGAGTACTGTTTGAGATACTGTACCACTTTATCCTATTAAAAACTCATCTCTCACGTCTACAGTTATCATTTTCCCATGAGTATGACCCATTAAAAAAATTCACGAGATAATCTTTCTTTTACAATGGTTTTAATGGTATAGAACATGTAAAATGACCGAGTGTCTGAAGGCATTGAAATCTACCATATTGATATCTTTGCTCAGTGAATTTAAAGGCAATGAATTTTTAATTATAATTCAAAGAATAACTTTAATATGTTATAACATTAAATAAATTTAATTAGTATTATAAGTAGAATTACCAATACCAATCGAACAACAGTATATTAGCTGTTCATAAAAGAATTCAGTCAACAATTGAAGTCATAACTTTGATGACTGCAAAGTAAACATCAGGTAAAACGAAGCTTGAATTAGAATTTAATCCGAATCAAACAAGTTATCTAAAAAAATATAACAAAAAAAAAGCTCCAATAAAGTTAGTAAAAGTCTTAAAACTATTAACAGAAAAGCAAAGCAGATAATTTTAACTTTAATAGCTCTTATTTATTTCCATTAACAAAAATCCCTCACAATTATTTGAGTCATTTTTACATTTAATACAAGTATGCTAAAGAGACATTGCCTACAAATGAATTTTGCAGATATCAGAACTGGGGATTTGATATTATGGTATCAACAAACATGCCGGTTTCATAATCGAAATATTGCGTTTGGGTTGGTTTTCTTTACGTTGCAGTAGGCTATTGGCAATAGTTTGAGATCAATTAGGAAGGAAGACACACGAGCACTGCCACCTGGCTTTGAATGGACAACACTTGAGTTGGCACCCCATTCCCCAAACTTCCACACCATGACAAAAGTGAGAACATTTGGACCATGGCAAATGTAACTTATTGCCATCCATGGCAAATGTTTGAGGATGGAACTCGCAAACTTCCGATTATGAGTTTGCTTTTAAGTAAGCAAATTTTTTATTATTAAGAAAAGTTATGAATCTCTTGCCATACTGATTCTTATTCCTGTCAAGAAAGACGCGATTTTTACATTTTTCAAGCTTAAAGGGACAAATTAAATTAGATTTGCAGAATTTGACCACTCTTTTATGTTATATTTCAATAGAAATAGAATATTTCATGGTTGGTTGAATGATAGTCGCATTAGAGCTGCACAATGAGTATTTGGCAAAGGTTCAAGATCTATCCGGACCAGGGATTAGTTGGTTGTTGTTTAATGGCACAAGAGCCATGCTGGATAAGCTGCGCCAAACATTTACATTGTTACGAATCTTCTAAAGTTCAAATACAATTTAACAATCCTGTGTCGCCAGACCAGGGAACACTGCCTCGTAATTTTGAACCATGGTCAGATGCCAGAATATAAATTATGAAACACATTTCAATTGTTGTTTCACACTTCAATTTTTTATATTGCAACATACAATACAGCAAGTAAATATTTTGAAATTCAATAATAAAAATGAATAATTTATGTAGCTATTGGCTTCAAAATCAAATATATCATTAAAGCAATGTCCCTTGGTGTGCTACAATATCCTGCCATTGCTCCCAGTTTGCATAGCCTACCACAAAACAATTCATGACAAAAAAGTTACACGTTAAACATATAACAAGGCTTTGACAAACACAATTCATCTGCTGGAACTTGCTTATTAATAATGATAGGTGAAGGGGATGACGTTGAATGAGTCGTTACTTCTGCTACTCATGATTTGGCCTCTGGGGTGACTATGGATTCCATAGCTGAAGTGACTTTGATTAGTGGAACAACGGGGGGTCATCACAAACTGTTCAGTGTGCGCAGTTTCATTCAGAAAAGAGACTGTACAACAATAACAAGTATAAAAAATAAATGGACTAACCTATCTTTATATAATCTTTATATCTATGCTTTATATAAAATATACTTTTTTGCATGGTTGAAGGGAAACTTCTTTTGTCTTCATTAACATATTATTTTAAGAAACCTGTACAAAAACATGCATAACATAACAGCTGATGCATCCTTTTCACTAGCCTCAATAAAGAAGTTTGTACACATGAGCAACTCATGCTTCCTTTTCATGTTTGATTTCCGGTCAGTCATTTAATTTTACTAGCCTTACTAAAGAAGTTTTACTTAAAAAATTCAAACAAATATCGTTTTAGCAGTAAAATATTTTAATAAGTTAAAAGGGAATCAGAAAAACTATCTTCATATTTTTTCTTAATAAAATGTTACAAAGCTCATTTATAAATTTTTTAAATGATTGACTGCTTGAAATTAATATTGCGCTAGTGCTGCACAATATTGGTGACAGGTCAGGATCAATCAAGGAAATTTAAACACAGGTGAACTGTGGTCAGATGACCAGGACAACACCTAGGTAGAGACCCTAATATCCAAATTTCTACACCACAAGCAACACGAGGAGATCTGAACCAGGAGAGATTTAACATGCACCATGCCCGTTTACATTACAAGTGTTTTGTTGGGCTAACCGACAATTGAATCAGACAATCAGGTGGATTTTTAACTCGAGATGAAGTATTCGAAAAATGGTTAAGAAGACTACCTCTTATTTCACTTCATCAATCACTAACGAAAATAAGCGTTTAAGGATTGATATGGAGAAAAAAATTTAAATAGGAGATAAAAAGTTTTTAACAATATTTTTTTTTAATATTTTTAGAGTATAAATGGAAACATCCTTCGAATTTAATGCAAAAGAAGCTTTAATGATTACAAAAATAGCAGCTTTAAGCAATTTGAATTATTTTACAATTACAACTTTTATCTCCTAATTCCAAACCCTGTCATGAACATTTCAGCTACAGCACATTTGATATACATAATTTAGGAAAAAGCATATTATAGATTTGTCAAACCAAGACATTAGGATCTCAGTGGGTTAGGAGTATAAGCTTAAATACAGATAGAATTAAAAAGGGAATATATTAAGAGTTTAATGAAATTTCTGTGTAAAAAGAAATTGACATTAAGAATGTTTAAAATAATATACAAAGAGCCCCCCCCCCCCACCCAGTCAAGTCATAATAAATATGACAACTTAAAACACCCATCAACCGTCTCTTGAATGAAATAAACTGCGCACACCATAAAACAAAGCAAATAACAATAAACTGACTGGAGAAATATGACTAAGTTATAACTGGTTCACATCCTTCTTGTACACAAAAAAAAACTACCACATTTTTTAGTAAATTCTTTATGAATCTACATTAACAATGGTTCAATGAGTTATTTTAAAACAATGACATATAAACTAAGGATGAAACAATACATTTCACCCGCAATCGAAGTCTCTCCCTCACTGGCATGCGGACAAAAGTTTAAATTCGTCATTAACGTGAACGATGGGAACGACAATATCGTCTATCACGGGAGACGTTTTCATGTCGCACATTCCGAGTTCCTTCATTTTCCACTCCCAGTCGAGTTTTTGAACAGCGTGCAAGGACTCTGCCTCGTTGTGGTGGCGCAACAGCATGGCCTCCTAGAAACGATAAGCCTTCATTTTAGTCGTTGGACGACTTCCAAGCAAGTGTCAGTAGAGCAATAAATATCAACATTATAATTAAACATGAAAAGGGTTGTCACTCAATATTGATTTCAATTTTTTTTTAACTTTTCCTGAAATTCCAGACTGAGAAATAAATTTTGTTTGTTCCCACATTAATATTACAGCTTATACAAAATAAGTGCTAGCAATCAATAACCAGACAAAATTATTTTTAAAAAATCAAGAAAATAGCATTTTTATAAATTTACTAGGGGCTCTGCTTCCTCTCTTTTTTACACCTGTAATAAGAGTTCACCACTACATGACGACACAACAGATGGCTATTGTTTACATTCAAAAGCTATAAAAAAAAACCTTTTTATATTAATGTTAACGCATATTTTTTTCCAAATTCAAGCTAACATAATCAAAAAGAGTTTTCGTTAATGAAATAAAAAAAGTTTGATGCCGAGACGGGACCGAAATTTTTAATATCTAATTTTCGTTAACAGCTGAGACTAACATGGCGAAGTTTGCGTTTGCTTGAGCAAAAATCTTGCCATTCGGGTGATAGAAATTGAGCCTCCAAAATGGTCACCATAAGCATTTTATATATAGAGATATTTTTGTGAAATGAAAAAACTTACATCATTGACAACAAAAGTTATGCATTATGCATATTCATCTAATATTTGTAGAAAAATTCCTCGATTTTACCAAAAAAATTAGAGAATTCTTCATTTTCCTTGCCATATTTTGGTTATACTGTCAATTTCAGATTTACCAGGTTTGTGACAAACCTGTATAACATCTTTGTGTTGATTAAGGCAGTAAAAGTAATAGTGAGGAACTTATTTTTCCTTATTGAGTTAATGTCATATCTGAATTCTCCTGGTCTCAAGTAAAATCTCGTTTAAAAAAAGTTGACACTTAGAAGACTTTAGAAAGACTTACACACCACTATTACTTTCTCCGCCTAAATTAAAACCATATTAATGAAGATATTGAATTGCATTATTGCTAAAATATTGGTAGCAATATATATTTTTTTAATAATTCACTATTATTTCTTACAAGTATTAACATCCAAGAAGTAGATATTGTATATAGTAATAAACCTTACATATTTAGATAAAGAAGTCATTTTTGTTGTTCTAGGCCTACAGAATTACAGGTAACTTAAGTAAAATAACTTTATTCTCAAATAATTCTTACATGAACAAATATGTCAAACATATGTGTAAAGTAACTTATTAAAAATTAATTGTCATCTGACTAGCAGTAAAATGTCCCTTACATAAAATACAACATTACTATTGAAGCCTATAAAAATGAAATGCCTGGAAATAATAACTAAACTACCAATTTACACTAAAAGCAACAAATTTATTAGGCTGTAATCCAATACTTGACAACCCCAATTAAAAATGAAAAAAAAAGTATGTAAAATAGGAATAAATCTGCAAATTGCGCGATTCTGAGAAGGGCAGATTCGTGCAAGGCCCAGAGGGCGCAATTTTCAAGGTAAAAGGGTGGGTAGGACTGTCCACCTATAAAAAAAATAGCCAGAGTGAACACTGATATGTGTGTATCTAAAGGCTATTTTCTCAAAATTTATTAAACAATTGGTGTAACTGTAAATACCAAAAAGAATGCAGTAATGGGGATGTAAGAAAGTATAAGTAATAATGCATTAATACATGGTAATTCATTGATGCAGGTAGGCATAAAACTATAACAGACCTTAATTTTTTTCCACTTGTCATCTACGTCTTGTAACCAAGAAAGCATAAGTCTTCCATTATATCGAGACCTCACGTTTTTATCTTTATCATCCTGGAAGTTTAAGTATATATTACATTAAGAAACTTTCAATATAATTCATTTAAAAAAATGAGCAGTAACTCACTTTAGAAAGAGTTTGATGCTTACTTCAAGATTATGCATTGCATTATTCAAGATTGTACTGAACGTTAAAATAAAAAAAAAAACATGTGAATGTACAGATATCTTAAAAATTCAGAGTGAGAATTGCGTTAAATTTTATATATTCACAGCTTGTGACTTTTTACTTTATATTACAACTGAAAATACTCAAATGCATTAGAGCAAAACAAATTTTTAGAAAAATTCGCCTTTTTTGACATTTATAATGTCAGTATTTCTATGTTTATGGCACTTAAGTCACTTTATTAACAACTTTCCAAGTAAACTTTTGTTACTAGCATCTCAAATTGTTTGAAGTTAGAATACCAAATATTATGAATTTAGATATGAATACACCATGCTCTACCTCAAGAACGTTATAGATCTCTTCATCTTTCAGAACACTGCATACGGACAAGGGAACCGTTTGGTTTACCATCGCACGAGCCGAACGCCCATGCACCCTCAAAATTTCCTGCTCCACAGACAACACTAACTTCTCCTAAAATAGCAAAAAGAAGGAATTACATGCTAACTAAACTTAAAAATCTTTAAAGCAAATTTATAGTATAATTATACTATAAATTAATTATTAATTTAAAAAAATAATAAATGAAACTTTGAAAGGAGTCCTACACTTTTTCATAAATAAAAATAAGGAGTTTTTAAAAACTTTTTAAGAACCTTAACACCAAATTTATAAAAAGACATTTTTTTAACACAAAAAAAAACATTTTCACCGAAAATTTAGCTTTTTAAATCACAAATAGGCTTCATATAGTAAAACAATATTTTTAAAAACTTAAAGATATGAATATAAAAAAGGAAAATGGATCCAATCGGCTAAAAGCAACCGTGTGTAAAGGAGCCATGGATTTTTTACTCCAATACAAAGTTACGTTCACACTGAAATCAGACATTATAAGAGGTTTAGTACAATTTAGATGATAGTCGTTTTACGGACTTTCTAAATTTCTAATAACTCTTTGGACAAACATAAGGAGTTTCTAAGCATCATACAAACCCTGATTGAATGAATGTTAAAGTATGCATTAAAGCCTATAAAACCCCAAGATCAGTTTTGATGTTATTGAAAGAAAGAAGCATACCCTTTCGATTAAGTGTTGCAACCTTAGCCGATACCGTTCTTTCTCTTGTTGGATAAACAGCTCTTTTATGGGTCCATCAAGTGATTGTGGTGGAGTTATCTAAACAACAAAAAACATTTACATAACAGTTATACTACAATATATATTTCAAGCAATCTTAAATAATAAAATTATAATAAACTTCCAAAGATTTTTTTTATCGATGCAGCATTAGACGGTTAGTTAATTAAAGTAACACAAAAGCTACAAAAGAAGCCATTGGCGATAGTTTGAGATATCTGAAAAAAAGACCTACAGAAAATTACATATCAATTCTGAATTATGGATGGATAAAGAAGACAACTGAGCTGGCACCCCACTATTCGAAATTCACATTAAGACCAACAAGAGGGCAATTAAACAATGACAGATCCAAGCCCATTTAAATTGCACCAGCTCGATCTACATAGCTGAGATGAGGAACAAACTTGTAATCCCGTAATTACAATATCACTGTTCTCCAAAGACAAAGATTGAATTTACAACTCTCTGATTCTGAGCTTTGTTCTCTTTCAACCAGCCCATTATGGTCCCTAATATAACAATAATAAAAATTCTGTAATCAATTCATAGTCTACACATACTCTAAAAATCTTTCCAAGAACTCACCATAGGTACAGACAAGCGACTAGCTGGATTCCCTTCCAATACGTAGGAGCACCTGTTAAGGAGGTAATCTTTGAAACCATTTGGAGGTTTGGGTTGGACTATGTACATTCCTTTTCGCCTCTTATCCACCTACGCAAATACACCCACATGGCATTTCAGGAAAGATAAAACACAATTACATTTCATTTTTCATGCAAGAAATTTTAAAAAAAAAGGAGAATTTTACTTAAATTTTCTATAAAAGTTTTTAAGATTTGGGCAATATTGAACAGGACATTTTAAAAATAAACTCTTATAAATCCCAAGTAGAAAAATGAATTTAAGAAACAATTGGTTAATTTAAATACTAATATCTGTACAGAAAAATAAAAAAGAATCAATAATCTCCAAGTACAATTAAAGCACTCGCCGACTCATTATTATTAGAATTTATGTTTCTTGAAATAAATGAAATGTTAAATGCTGGTAGTTAAAGTTACGGTTAAAATATTTTAAACAAAATTAACAGTTTGTTTAGAACTGATAAATATAATTTTATTTATTTATTTTTACCGAATTTTTTTTGCCCCAATTCTAAAACCAGTACCTCAAACATGGATGTAATTAGTGTTACATACATTAATTGTAAATCATTTTGGTCAAGTGCAACCATCATAATTACCTGCTTCCTGATATTGAGGTACATCTGATACGAATTAAGCTGCTGTTGTTGCTGCTGAGAGTCCTCGTTGCTCGAGGAGGCCGAGGATGCATTCTGCGAACCGTTCTCATTCCCGCTCTCTCGTGCCCTGAGCTTCCTCTTCCTCGGGTGAACATCAATCTGCATCTCCCCTTCGTTGGAGCTCTCCCCGGACCCCTCCCCCTTTTGGCTGCTGGAGGACACGACGTTCGAGTTGTCCGAGCCCTTGCTCTCCCCTCCTCCGCCTCCAACAGGGGTGGAGGACATGGCGGCCTGCATGCGCTGGCTACTGCGCGTCACACGCTGGAACTTCTCCTCCGGGGGGTGAGGGTCGTCTTTGGATTTGCTAGGGGTGCCACCATCTGTTGTTGTGGGAGGGGCCTTGTTGGAGGTTGTCTCTGATTTGTCGCTAGCGGAGGATTCGTTGCCTCCGGCGGCGTCTGGGGCCTCAGAGGAGGTCGTGTTGACGACATACGGGAGGGCTTGCTTGGAGGAGGAGACCTTTGACCTGGCGGGTATAGATTGTATAAAATGTCATGTAAAAATAGAACAGGTAGAAATGTGTGTTTTGCTTTGGTAAATCTAAATATTTTATTGAGCTTTTTGAAAAGCAGTCCATCTGCATCCAAGCAACCAACTAGAATCAAAATCACAAGAAGGCCTATTCTAAAAGCAGTCGTAAATTCTAAATGCATAGTCCAGAAATTTAACAAATTGGAAGTATTTAAAAAAAAAATCACAATTGAGAGAATTTATTAGCGAAATAGGAATTTTGGTTATTTTATTAAACTTTATAAATTCCTTAATAAAGTTAAGATAAAGAAGTTGACATTTGCCATTCATTGCCAATACATGTGTGTCTATTGAACACTACTTCATATTGACTTTTCAAAGGCAATAAAAAAAGAATTTTTTAAAGTTTTTGAAAATCGTTCATAGTTGAAGTGAATGTTGAAGATATAGAATTGAATTGAGTGCAAGATATGTAGAATGTCAATAAATTAGGTGAAATATGTAGTGAAGTTCATTAAATTTTATGAGTTAAATGGGAACGTCAATTGTTACTCTTGTGACGGTCAGAGAAAATTTTCATAAAAACGTACATATTTTACAATACTAAACATATTTAGGATAAAATTCAAAATCACTATTTAAAAGTTCATATCATTCCGCTTCATAAAATATATCTAATATGTAATTTAGTATATTTTAGTTGTCTAGAAAAAAAATCTAAATTTTGTTACTCTTGTGACCACTGGAAAAGCAAAATACAAAAAGTGTTTTTAAGGTAGAATTCCTGTGAATTATATGAGAGTACAAAACTCAAATTTACAAATATAATAGAGTAATTATATCTCTTCAAAAGGGAAAAACTACTGAATCTCTTTGACAAAATCTGAATTAATGGCATTGTTTTAAGTAAAAGGCATTGTTAAGTAAAGTGTTACTCTTGTGACATTTTGTCCACAATTGAATTTCTGTTTAAAAACCTCAAAAAATCATTAATATATGAGCTAATTCATGATTTTTTTTATATACAACAGTTTTAAACATTGATAGGAGTTTAAAACAACTTAAAAGGGTATAGAATATTATATTAAAAAAAAATTACTAAAAAAATATTTTATAAATATGTTAGCAACAAAATCAGCCACAATTTGGTTTCTTTTGTATCAAATAGCATGATCATAAGATTCAAACTTTTGAATTCCTTTTACTTTTGTGTGTACTAAAGCACCTTATTTGATATTCATCATAAACTGATAGAATTAACAGACCACAACATAATTTACATTCACCTACTGGTTATATTGCAATTTCTCGGCTCCTTTGCGTTCTGCTACTGAGCAGAATTGCTCTTCGTCTTCATCATCGGTTTCACTTGCAGTTTTATTGTTGTTTGCTTTATAAAATATGAACTCTTTGTAGGAATTATCATGTGTTATGGTCAATGGTAGATAGTGGCATTTTTGGTAGCTTCGACAAAGTGTGTTTTTGTGTGCTCTTCACTATACAATTTCTCCAAGAGTAATACGGAAATGAATTCTTTGGTTATGATTTCTTCATTTGGTATATAAAGTATGTTTACCTTTGTTGCACCATGAACAAGTTCTGCAAAATCAGCAGCTTTTTGTATAATTGCTTTTTACGATGCACTTCATTTCATAGACATCACTTAAAAAAAAGAAAATCAGCACCGATTCCACCTACAGCACCCATATTATAAGCTGTTGAAAAAAAATGTCCATGAAAACTGTTAATATTTAAGTTTGATTAAAGTGCTGGCATGTTTACAAAATAATATTTTTGTTTAAATTGGCCTGTGCAACCATCAGAAAAAACTGGATACACTTTTGACCGATGTATTTTCTTTTAGATGCCGCATTAAAATATTGTGCAAACATTTACAGAAAATCTGTCTTGTAATATATAATAGTCTTTCTATGATATCTTTTCAAAATGCACATTCTGAATGTCTACAATAATTCAAGTAAGGTATCACAGCACCAGCGCCGTAACAAAATTGAAATAACAGGCTTGAAACAACAAATTTCCCAACTTAACGATTCGAAATTCCCAGTTCCAACTTATCAGCATTTTTCATATATATTTTAGGTAATATTAAACAGTTCTCTCACAAGCATTGATTTGTTCCACCCATACTCCAATGCAGTATCCGTTCTGAGGTCTAATTTAAATGTAATGATACAAGTTAGGCCATTTCTAATCTGCCTTAGCTTTCATTTGCTAATAATATTAATTTTCTTCAGGCATAAATTTTCTCAAATTGGGGATTTTTAGAAGTAGAAATTCCCAACTTTCAGGGTTTCCAGATTATAGTGGGGCCGTGCTCCCCCCGGTGCGACGGGCCTGCACAGCACTCTAAATCAATAAATCTTTATGAATGGAGAAAATAAATCTGCAACTGTCCTATGAATTACTTTGAAAGTTTTTATGAAAACCACAAATACACACATTCCGAGGACCTGCTGTCATAATTGTTCTGTAATTTTAAAATAAATAAAAAATTAAGATCATTCATTTAAAAACATGAATGTATGCAATTTAATTTGTTTTAAATTTACAGAATATAATTAATTATGGAGAAACTACTTAAGAACTTATTCTTAAAAAGGGCAAAACCAAATAAACTTAAAACATTGTTTTTGTTTTGGTTTGAAGACAACCTATTTGATTTACTTGCCAGAAATGTTATGCGTAACGCATAACATCTTGTGACACAGTCATTTGTTACTCTTGTGACAACACAACAGAGGATGTTCTATGCATGACACACAAAAAATAAATGGTGTAAAATATGTCTTATTCCACCAAATCAGAGATTAAAAGGTTTAAAGTAAAAATGTTAAGTAGTTTTTACAAATTTGAAACTTTTAAATGTTTTTTGTTACTTTTGTGACAATTAAACATCACTATTAAATACAACTAAAATTTTATTCAAAAGCTAATCTAAAATTTTTCAACTACATATATATGATAAATATGTAAATGGATTATGAATTTGTATATATAATGATTTCAATTATGAACAAAATTAAGAAAATAATATACTATAATAGTAGTGACATTTTTGGCCCCAATAAAAGTGAAGAAATATGTCAACTTTCAGAACAATTTCACTGCAGACTATTATTCTTATGAAATAATACCTTACAAATTCATATCCACTAACTTTCTAGGATTAAATTGATATACCACACTTAGAGTTTGGTTAAAATTTTAATTTCAGTAAAAAGTTTCATTTTTGGTGGACGTTCCCAAATATTTAAATTTATAGAAGTGTTGGGATTGACAGATAGGCTGGGACAGGGAGAAATCATAAATAGAGGGTGATTGATTTTGTTTGTGGCTATGACACACCCCTGTTTCGTCATTGAATAAGTAAATAATTTCAATTTAAAAAAGGAGAATGGAACATTTGACAATCTATTGAAGTTTCAAAGTTTTTTATTTTGCTTAATTTGCAAGAAAAATACTGGAAGAAATTAAGAGTGGGTTAAGTTGTCGTACCTTGGAAGAGTCAAGTCCATTTGAAATGTCATTTAGAGAAAAACTAATTTTAACGTCACACATAGATTTGTTATCAAATAAAATGCAGAACAAAGTAAAAATATGACATTGAAAAACAATCGCGTTAGAAGAGGGGCTCTGGGTGGATATAACACTCCCGCTGATTCCTGGCTATATATATATATATGAAAGAAAATTCCTATAACCACCCCCTTTTCTAATCCTGACCCCTTGTAAAATCCCTTAACATCTATCCCTTAATTTAACTAAGCACAGTCTGTGCCTTTGCTCTCTTATTCCAAGAGCGACCGGTACCTGCGGCGCCATGACGTACGGAGCCAGCCCGGCTTGCCCTGAACCGCCGACTCGTTTGTTTTTCAACCTGCTGAGAAATTAAACTCCTCATCTTCAAAATAAAGTGTCTTCGAAACAGTGAGTACTCTGCCCATCGCGAAATCAAAGTGATCAGTGAAACTGAAACACCAAGAAACGAATGTGCTCGTTAGTTTCGATTCTCATGTTGTGTTCATTTCTACAATTTGTGTGCTGCTTCGATACGAATCAAAATATTCACCAGTATCAAAGTTCTGCAAGTTACATAAATCTCCGTGATAAGTGTGAAAGACCAAGAAATGAATGTTCTCGACGAAAGTTAGTTTCGATTTTCCTTTTGTGTGCATTTCTACGATGTGTGTGCTGCGTCGATTACGGTCAAAACATTGACCAGTGCCAATGCTTCGAAACGAAACCATGTGTATTTTTGATAATGTTTGAAATATTTTTAAAACTTAATAGTTTTCAAATTTAAGCAATATTGATTTTTTTAAATTTAAATTGTAGAAGTTTAAATTGAATTTTATTTGAATACTTCACTATTTAATTAATTAATTTTAAATGCTTACTAATTAACTGATGTTAGTTTTTCATATTAATTATTTTTAAGTGTTTCCAATTAAATTTATTTTTTGTAAACAAAGATTTTTTTTTATACAAGAGTTAGCAGTTTGTAATGTTGAATAGTTTCAAAGAATTAATTAAACTTGATAGTTTATTTCAAAAACTGTTTTGAATATAATCATTAATGAGCTATTGTGTAAAATGTTGTGATCATGAAATTGATTTTGAATTTTAATTATTCTAATTATTATTATCCATTATCTAATTTGCTATATTGGTACAACGTCAAGTTAAAATGTCAGTAAACAAAGACACACCGAGTAGTCAAGCTACTTTAATTTCAACTGACAATACTAACTCTAATTCTGCCATGAACCAACAATCCTCTGTAAATGAAACTGAAGCTAGTTCATCGAATTTAACTCAGGCTACGAATTTAATTTTCCCCAATTATCTTCCGTCTTTAGTATGTTTTGATGAAGGTATGTCCATCACTTCTTGGTTGTGTTATTTTAATACTCATGCACCTAAAGATGAACAATGGAAGTTGGAAAATATTAGTTCCTTCTTAAAAGGAAATGCTCTTAAGACCTATATCAATGATGGATTACACTTAAATGATTGGAACTCTTTGCAAGAATTACTTATTGAGACTTTCCTCGAACCCAAATCAATTTCGTTTAATACTTTCACAAATCTAAGATTCTATGCGAGAGATGATATTTCTTTGTACTTCCATCGTAAAGTTCAAGCAGGTAGGCATTTAGGTCTTTCGACCGAGTTGATCATTCAAGGATTGACGGATGGTTGTCCAAATTTTATGCAAACTGCTCTTGTTGGACATACCATACCTTCCACCAGTGATTGGCTAAATTTAGCAAATAAAGTACACAAAATCAATCCACCCCCTTCACACCAAACTTCTTATGAACCTCGCAATATTGGCAACAGACCTTTTGGACGTTTCCAATATCCCCAAGGTAATCGATATCAACAAAATTTTCGCCCTTTTCAACCTCGAGAGCCATATTATTCTAATCACCGCCCTCAGGCGTTCCAAAATAATCGGCCCTCAGTTGTCCCCTCGCAGGATATTAAACGCCCATTGAACCAAAATCATACCAACACCTCTCATTACCAAAAAAGCCTTCCTCCTACTCCTTGTAGGTTATGTGAACAAAATGGGATATATAATGCTTATCACTGGATGTCCACATGTCAATTTAGACATGTCAAAACTCCATAAAACACTGAACATGTGCGACATCCACAAAATGTCGCAAAAAGGGAAGATCCCGATGAGACACCAGAACCTGACCCTGATTTGTAACTATTTTTTACGTCCGGATACATAAAAACCAAACCAGTTGAATGCCTCATTGACATGGCTTCAACTTTATATAATTATATTATTGTTTAAATTTGTATTACCATGTATTTTATTATTTTAAGTTGTTCATTTTATTTGTATAATTATTTTCAAATGTACCCAAAGTGTTATAGTATGTCAGTGCACTTATTTTCCACTATTCCATGGAATAATACAGAACTTTGGAACAATCAACCTAACATAGGTTCACGAGGATCCTCATCACTCAACATTCACTCACTAAAAGTGAACTGTTTTCAGAAAGTTCAAACTTTCTTCAATGGCCATCTTTATTTTTCAACACCTTTTTCATGTAAAAGGTCCTTCAACAAATGGCGGCCAAAACAACATCTTTCATAAAACATGCAATTTTGATACAAAACTCGTATTAAAATTTGTAAAAAAAATTTGTTTTTTCGTTTTCAGGTACTTTTGGCGACAACTCGAACTGATGAAGTTGAGTTAGTCTTTCATTTAAAGTTCAAGACAAAAATTGAATTTTCAAAAAGAAGGGTATTTTGAATAACGTTATACATGAAGATGTTTGTTGAAGCCTACCATTTTCATTTTTTTTTCTTTTTTCAACATGTGTGAAACATCACGCAAATGTTTCCTTCGATTTTATTTTTGTCGACATGTCATTTTGTATATCATATCTATTGCGCGTGCATTTCTTTTGAAATATTGTGTATGGAAATACTTTTGATGTTTTGAAATGTTTGATGATATAATTTTTTCTCTGTGTTTTGTGTCTCCAGCAGTCAATGTTTGTTTTTGATAACAATTTTTATGTTCTTGTGAATCGAACCGGGGCACCGTCGTTTACACACCGTATGTCCATGAATATTCAAAATTTTCACTCCACCTCCGTCATTAATATGTCTTTTCCACTTTCAGATTCTTCATGTTGAGCTTGTGGTCTGATCAACCATTTGGTTAACATTCTCTTCATTTCTTTGCATGTCTTTTCTCGCATTTGTGCTCATCGCTGGCCGATGTGTATGATTTTGCGGGAGGGAGATGAAAGAAAATTCCTATAACCACCCCCTTTTCTAATCCTGACCCCTTGTAAAATCCCTTAACATCTATCCCTTAATTTAACTAAGCACAGTCTGTGCCTTTGCTCTCTTATTCCAAGAACTCCCTTTTTCCCTAAAGGATTATCCCTACCAATCAACGACTGTGCTTCCGAACCGATACGAATTCCCCATTTTCCCTCTTGGTAATATGAAAAATCCCCATCTCACGACACTTGGTGTTCGGCTGCCGACACGAAAGGATGTAAGCTAATTCTCTGAATAAACATGTTTCTGTGAAATCTACTCGGCCCAATCATGGATTAATTTAGTCACGACTGCAATTAAACTAATGAAATGACCACCCAGTGGAACATTTCATATATATATATATATATATATATATATATATATATATATATATATATATATATATATATATATATATATATGTATTTATTTTTTTTTTTTAACTCAAAACATATTTTGGAATTCATATGACAGATTTGGAAACTAGAAAATTATGATACAGACACTAATTAACTTCTTTTATCTTCAGAAGATTAAAATAACAATTCACATGTATAAACTCTTTTCACATGATTGTTTGATAGAAAAACTTTTCACATATAAAATATATCAAACAGATTCCACAAGATGACTGATGAATAGAACACTGCAGATAATTTTGAATGGGTGCAACAACATAAGTTTAAGAGAGGAAAAGCATAGTGGAACATGCAAGAGTTAGGTGCAATTTTTTTAATGATTGTAAAGCTATCAATTAAAAAAAATCAGAAATAATTACTGGGGAAAGCTGGACTGGAACATTATCTTTTTATGACAATAAAATCCTGCCAGAGGAGAAGAGCTATACTCTGCACAGAATGCCATTCCAAAAATCGAAGAACAGGATAACATATTTTGTAGAGATGGGCGATTATGAGTGACGATTAGTGAATCACTCGATTATTGAAATCACTCGATGAATTCGATTACTTGAAAATAATCGATTATTCAAAAAAGAACTCGTAACTGATTTTTTTTTTAGAAATTGTCGGAATGAAATGAATGATTTTCTCGCCCGAGACAAGATGATTCGAATGATTTTTACGCCCGAGCGGAATGTTTCGAATATCACGATGAGTGATTTTTCCGCCCGGGCGGAATGATTCGAATGTCTTGATGATTGACATGAGGGATTTCACTACTAATACGGCTAATCAATGTTTTCCTATTCGTAGATTTGACGTGATAGTGGATCAAAATACGGCAGAACCCATTCAGTGATTGGCTATTGTGGCAAACAGTGTTTTTTTTCTGAAGTAGAAACAGGGATGTATCCAATGCCACTATTATCTCGATTAATTTGAGTTTATGTGAAATTTTATCTCGATTATGTACTAATCGAATGAATTTGAGGTTCGACGATTATGGAATGATCGAGAACTTCTGGAATGTTATTCGATTATGGAATGATCGAGACATTGTGGAATGTTACTAATCGGGAACTTCACTCGATTAAGGAATAATCGGCAACTTTTTGCCGATTATACTACCAAAATTTCGATCATTCGAGCATTTTCATACGACACAAGAAGATGTTTTCTTTCCTCTGATTTTTACAGGTGTTTGTCGAGTTTAAATAGTTTTAGATTCATAGAATTGTTTATATGTTATTAAAACAAAATTATTACGTAGCGAATTTTAGTTTTAATTTTTGCAGAGGATTATATATTTGGAATATTGATGTGACTTGTGTGCTTTTCCAATGTGTGTTATTATGTTTTAGAAACATGTATATTCTAAGAAGAAAACTATCAGATGGCAAGTCCTGCTGTAGAATTACAATCGACGACTAAATGATTTTTGTGTTTGGTGATCATTTTATATTAATGAAGCCAAATACAAGAATTTTTTGGATAATGTAAAGTTACTTTACAAATCGGCAGCTCTGTTCATTGTACACATCATGAAGTTAAGAAATATATGTGACTATACATATCAGATAATACATTAGCTGATAAAACTGTTTCCTTTGATACATTTAAATAGTATATTCATTATAATGTGCTAGATTCAAATTGTAATAAATTTTGTCTAAAAGCTTCTATTATTCCAACTTTAGAATGCAGTAATGTTTTCCAATGTCAAAATAATGCTCTCAAAGAATACAATTCAAGTTGTATTTTAAAGGTGGATAATATTTAAATCTTGGATACAAAACGGTTTTCCTTATAACATTTATTTTTGTTCGACATAAATATAATAACACATTGATAGTTTTTATTAATAATTTATTATCTGTATTGAGTATTAAAAATTTTAGATAATTTAAACCACCTTCTATGTAAGCAAGCTTAAGTATGTAAACAGTGGTGTTACATAAAAAATATTTTGGGGGGATTGAAACAAGAAATTTCATCACTTAACAATTCGAAATTCTCAACTCAACTATTCGAAATTTCCAAGTGATGAAAGTTCCCAGTTCCCACTTATCAACATTTTTCATCTTTTTTTATATATATTTTAGATAATATTAAACAGTTTTCCGCAAGCATTGATTTGTTGCACCCATATTCTGTTCTGAGGTCTAATTTAAATGTTATCTTACAAGTTGGGCAATTTCTAATCTTCCCTAGCTTTTATTTGTTAATAATATTAATTTTCTTCAGTCATAAATTTTACCAACTTAGGGTTTTTAGAAGTTGAAATTTCCAACTTTCAGGGTTTCCAGATGATTGGGGGGAGGGGGGGTGGACTCCCCCTGTGCGATGGGCCTGTTTATTTTTATAGTTTAATTTCTCGACAAGTAAGCAATCTCCCGAGTAATGTAATTAATATTTAGACGATATTTTGTATTACAGTCTTTGTTAATAGTTTTGTGTGTTAAGTTGTTGGATTCCTTGAATTATTTATTCACAATTTATATATTCCAAGTTTCTCAAATAAACAATGGATTGTTTAGTGAAATTCTTAAAATCCTGATTTGATTTCTGTCGATGATTGATTATTATAATTGAAGAATTAAACAAGTTAATTTATTTTGTGGTATTACTTAAAAAAGTTTCAAAACACAACAAATCTCCAAAGTGAATTTTTTTTATTAAATAGTTTTAATTAAATGCGAGTTTTTACGTTTAATTTTCTGAATATTTTAATCAAACTCCTCTTTTGTTGTATTTTTCCCATTTGTGTCATAATGGCAATAATAAAAAAAATTTCTACTATTACTATTGTATATCACCAAACATTAAAAAAAAAAAAAAATTATGCATGCAAAGAATGTCTTTATTCTCGGCTTAAATAAAAAATGCTTTGCTGGGTATCCCCTTAAGTTTTATCAGTATTGCAACAGTTTTTGCTGGTACTCTCCTGCAAAAAATATTTGAGGCAAACAAATTATTTGCAATTAAATTATGATTTACAAATTATTACCAAACTGGGACACTAATTGTAAACCTTATTAGAAAATTAGATTGGAAAACCAATTTTAGCTAACACAAGCATCCTAGGGTTCGACATCAATACTATTTCCAAAATTCTAAATAGTCAACTCCAATAACAAATTTTGCTAAAATAACAAAATTTTAACTTTTTAAAAAACATTTTAGAATTAGTTTGTTATTTATTGTTAGCATTATATTATGTATGTTTTATGGAAGCCATATTTTAAAAACAGTATGAAAAATCTATATAGTTAATTAGTGTACCTCCAATATTTATAATTACTAAATTATCATATAGAAGTTTATAGTATAAAACCCAAAAAATATTGTAGTTATGCAGTTTTCTATTAGTTTGATTTTTGGAATTTATCTAAAGCAGAAAAATTTATTTTAGATTTTTGAACATTGACTAGAGGTTATATTCAGTTCACTTTATTAAAATATTATTTTGAATACAGACAGCATCAATACACTTTTTTATTTGGTGATATTTAAATTTTGTTTTATCTCTGAAAACTCCCTTTAATCCTTGACCAACCCACATTGCGGTCCCATCCGTTACGCCATTATTGCCATCTAAAAATTTAATTTTAGATAGAGCTAAAATAATTTGTTTGAAACTAAAGATCCCAGATGAAACAAACTTTATTTTTTCGTAAAAAAAACCTCAGAATAACAAACATTTTAATCACATCAAAAGAAAACACACAGTTACAGTTAACTACAGAATCAGAAATTTTACGATTAAAAAAAGAATACAATATCTAATATAAATAAATGTTAATTTATAATTTAATAGTGATACAAAAGAATTAAACAAAATTATTTTTTAAAAAATTATTTCTGGAAAATTTTTTTTAACAGTAAATTCTTAAATAATGGTGTTTTTATTTAAAAGAACCCAAACAATAATATTAACTGTAACCGTCACTGTTATAGAAGAATCGGTCACGTGACAAATCACTCGATTATGAAATCACTCGATTATTTGTTTCGGAATTCACTCATCATTCGATTATTCAAATCATTCGATTATTCCCATCACTAATATTTTGCAAAGAACAGGATAACATATTTTGCAATAAAAAAAAAGTAATGAGAAAGAACCAATTAGAAAATCAAACAGAGCAATACATTTAAAGAATAGTAGTCTTTCTAGGAACAGAATGATTCTGAGAAGCCATTAAATTACTTAGATTCAGCCTGTCACAAATATGGTAATTAGGAGCAATAAAATAAGAATTATGAAGATTAATATCCAACATTGCTGTTTTAAAATGGAATAATTAAGGCAAAAGAAGTATTTTGCTGTAAATAGGAAATAGGTAGATGTTTTTAAGAAAAGCGTTATTATTGATATTGCAACACATTCACTTGAAAAGTGCAGAAAAAAATTTAATTTGTCTGGTTAAAAAAATTATTTAAAAATTAAAGTCTACATGGAAAATTTGAGAGACAATTCCAAAAAAATTGGTGTCCACCGGAAATTAAGTTAGGCCACCTGAAAAATTTCCAAGATACAACAACGAATCTTGACAGGTTGAAGCCCAATTCCATATCCACAATTGTAATATTGATACAAAAAAAAAATTACAAATTGGCATTATATCTAAACTAGAGTCCAGAATTCTCCCATGAACAATTCCTTTCCTAGGAATGATATGCCTTTCAGAAAGTATCGAAAGTTAAATTAAACATATACTGTTTATTTGGCTTTATTTTTAAACATATTTTTTTTCTAATGGAATTTTTATAAACTCTTTTATACAAAATGTTTACGAGGTAAGTTCTAAATAACATTTTGCATAATTCTTAGATAAATGTAAAAAGAATGCTTATGAAGTTTAATTTTTTTCTTCTAAAATACCAAAACTCACTGAAGGTAATAACATATGCTAATACATATAGAGGCCTTTTGAAAAGCAACCCGCCCACCCTTATACATTAAAAATATGCCGCCTTGCCCTTTTATACATAAATTGCCGCTCTTCTTGCACTCTATAAAGTCCCACAATTCACCTGTGATCATTTTATGAAAATATCTGTGTTAATTCTTTTCACTTCAGTAGCCAAAAATGGTTTTAAGGGAATCCATGCTAATAGAAAGTGAGATTTTCTGTAGTGATTTTTCAGCTTTGTAAAAGAAAAAGCTAGTTTATTTTCGAATTTAATACTAATTTTTTAGCTTTAATTGACCTTTTTTAAAACATTGAGTGCATTTGTTAGGTATTTGACTGATTATGAACTGATAATTAATGATGAATTTTTTGTTGTTGAAGATTTACAGCAGTTTTTGTAGCATTATACATTTTAGCACAATGGTTAAATTTCCAATGTTAAGATGGAAATTTAAGATTCTCTGTATATTTAAAATGAATTTTTTCATTTTGAAAGGCTTTAGTTTTACTTTTGCTCTACCGTTATTTGACAACATATTAAAATCCAATCAACAATGTCAAGAAAAATGGTAATTAAAAAAAAATTCAATAGAACTCAGCAATTTCCCGACTTTGATAACCTTGAGAATTGATATTTTGAAACTATAATTTTGGCATATTCGTCACAATTTCTTAATATTTACATACACTTTTCTCAGTTTTTATTGGGTTTGTAAGGTAATGTATTGATTTAATTTTGATTATGAACCTATTGAATTAACCTCCCGACACTCAACACCATATATAACTTCCAAGAATCTTCATATTATTTTCTAGTCGTGCACTCAATTTTAAATTTACAAAAATACTTCATTTTACAATATATTTTTAACTAAAAGTTTGAAGTGCAATTGACAAGTTATCTCTTTACAAGTAATTAAAAATAATAATATAAAATAGCATGACCATGAAGATGTCCAAGTAGTAAAAACAACTTTACAATTGCAAAAATCTCTTGAGCGTCAGTGTGTTAAATCGATAACTAACCAGACTGCCTATTTTAACAGAAATCGATTTCGCGTCCTCCTTATAACGACCTTTGGAGTAAAAAAGGTGTTTTTTTTAAATAGCATCTTGCTTCTTTCCATTTCTAAAGTTGACACCGAACACAATAATAAAAAGTTAAACATTAATAATTAATAGCAGTGGAAGGTACAAATAGGTGAACAAACCTCTCCCTTGTCTCCAGCTGTTCCAGGGATCCCGACCCGGAGGGAATGACAATCTTGAGTGGTGGGACTTTCGGGGAGTGTGGACCGGCAGAGGGGCCGGAGGCAAAGGCGTTTGGCGGCTCCTCTCCCACAACGACCGCCTCCGCATCGCTGGGGTTGCTCTCTGTGTCCGAACTGGACTGGCTGCCCCGCTTCTTCAGCTTGGGGCTCCCCTGCTGGGAGGACTTGCTGGAGGGGGACTTGTGGCCACCTTTAGACCTGGAGAACGGGAATTCGTTAGTTGGTTGAATTTACCTCTTGCTCTTGAGGAACATATTTAAAATTTCAGTAGAGTATGCAGAAAATGTGTATGGGAGCGGTCATTTCATCCCACCCACCTTTATTAGTATACATTTAAAAAAAAATAATCAAATATAAGTAGTATACCCGTGGTTCTTTTGACTTATTTCCTGATCCATTACTAAATAACTTTTCCTCATCAATAATGATCTTATAAATTACTATTCAGTTTTAGACTGTGCATCAATCTCGTGCATTTGTATATTCCATTCTTCTAAGATGTCAAGCTACACCCGTTATTCACATAGAGTTACAACCAAGACCACTGACAGATATAATGTGCAAAAGCCCCACCTATTCTATTTTGTCGAACGAATCTCACGACCCTCTGGTTACGAGCTAGTCCTCTTTCCACCAAGGTAGGTAAGCAAACAAGAACCCTACCTGCTACTCTGAGCACTATCATTGCTTCTCCGTCTTTTGCGACGTCCCTCTTCTTTCTCGAGATCGCTGACGCAGTCCTTGCCATTGGAGGAGTCAACGCTCAGTCGCCCCCCATTCACCTTCGAAGGGACTACAGGCTCTGAAGTGTCCATCTTCTCCACGGAGGAGGGTCGTTCGGATTCATGGGCATCCTCCAGCTTTTTACTGCAAGGGAAACACCTTTTTAGCTCCTTCAGATCTAGTGTCCAGTATACCGGACATCAACTTTCAACATCTACACTTCACCAACGTTTTAAAGTAACTTTAATACTTATTGCACTAAATGATTCTATTCTTTCTGTAATATAAACTTTTTTTAAATTTTTTTTTTGTTTAGAATCTGGCAACACTGAGTTATTGTTGATATTTTGCAAGCACGTTGGCAAAGAGATAAGATGGTATAAAATAATGTGTATATGGATACAAAGAATTTGGTGCACTCGGATACAAAAGAAGCTGTATGTTTTACTCAGATACACAGTTGTGTTAATTTACATTAAGTTCAAGCATTTTTAAGAAATGTTTTGTAAAATGATAGTTGTTTTAAGGACTTTTTAAAAGCCTTCTGTAACTTGACAGTTTAAAAGGACCTTTTAACAAAAAAATAGGAGTTTTTAAGGATCATATGAACACTGTAAGAGTAGAGCCCCCGCGCTCACCTGGCAGCGTCCTTGTCCGTCCTCTTGGTCTCCTCCTCGCTGGTGCTGGTCACGGCCTCACACTTTGCCTCCACCTCGCCGTCGGAGGATGCTCCCTGCGTGGAAGATACGGTGGCATCCTCCCTTCGTGGGTCGTAGACGTCCCCCTTGGTCTCCATGGTGACGCAGTAGGACGGGTACTTGGGCTGGAGAGAGCTGATGTCGGCAACCTTGGCACTGCTGGAGCTCTTGTCATCCCTCGACTTAATGGACTGGAAGCGGAGGGTCAGTCGCGGGGAGGTGGGTTTCTCTGCACCTGCGGTAAAGCCAAAATAACGATTGTTGTTATGAATTTGAAAATCATGAAAGCAATCAATGTGGGTTTAATTATAAGAGCAACCCATCTACAATATTGCACAGGAGTTAAAGTTTAAGCTAATAGCCCAAATTCAAAAGAGTTACATGTGCTTTTAATACTATTTTAACCTTTACAGGATGACTATCTGATATTTCAATAAAAATACTATGTTAAAACTAAACACCTGAAAAAGTTCTTTAAAAAACCAGACAATGTAACTGGTTTCCACACTGCAGGAGTTTAAGTTTTATTATAAGAAAATAATTTTTTTCCTTATTTAAATAAAGTAAAAATTGAAGCCAAGTTATAAAAATCCGATCTACCCTAGAAAACTGCACAAGTTACTTAAAGAAAACATTACAAGAAAACATTAAACTTTCATGTTTACACACTTTTATTAACTCACTTTGTTGCCTTTATGTCATCGAGTCTTGGAATCAATTTTAAACTGCACTTAAACATGGCATCGCCCTAGAACTTTACATGCAGTCCATATAACAATATATTTAGACATAATTAGTAAATTTGTGATAATAATTTTGTTCCCTGAAAAAGTTAGATAACTTCAACTTTCAAACACTACTTGTTATCGACACAAGGATCGAAATTAAAATGTCAAACCAGCTACACAAGTACACTAAAGTTTTAAAACTACATTTAATGTTTTAGAATGACAAACAAAATTGGACGGGTTTTTTTCAAAAAAAATTAGGTGCACTGTGCACCTGCTAATTTTAAACCCTGTACTAACACAATGATCTATGTGCACTATGGATATGGGTTTTCTGAGAAAATGGCCTAACAAAGCACTACAAATTATTAGTATAACTTTAGACTCTTAACTGGTGTCCCATTTTTGACAAGCAAGAATTGACTGCCAAAATGAAAGAATTTGCAACTCTTTTTAAAAAAAATATGTGAGCTTTTTAACATGTTTATTTCTAACTTCGCTTTAAATCAAAGGCAATAAAGGAAACTTAAATAACATTACAAATAACATTTAAATAACATTACAAATATTTAAAAATTCCTCCCCTAATTGGGAAAAGAGCTTGAAAATACAAATGATCGTAATAAAAACAAATAAAGTGCCACTGATGGAAGTGAAGAAGGCAGTACCTTTGTGTGTTTGATTCTGAGGTGAATTTTTTCTCATGGTAAGCTCACACACAGCTTGGGGTGGCTGGCAGGGTGAGGATTCTCTCTGCCGGGTTTCCGCAGCCTCAGGCGGACACTCCTCTGATGGGAACTCCTCTGCAAGGGAATTGTTAAAATTCACAAAAGCCCTAAGTAAGTACATCTGTCATTATAGAAACATTATGAGTGATGGCTCATTTTCACATTTACTCTTTGGATTCTAAACCAGTCTTTTCAAAACAAGGCTTACTTGTTTTGTGGCTCTTTCTTAAATTTTTAGGAATTATTATGAATAACTTTAAGAAGTTGTCTATTCATTCACATTTCAAAGTTTTCAAACAGATTCGCTGAGTAGAAATTTTATACTTCTTCCCCGCAAAGACAACTTATACTTCGAAAAATAGATATATTAGTATTTGTAAAAAATCCCTAATGAAAATAAGTTTAGGTTAATAATGAAAAGATATTCATAGAATTTTTTTGCATAAAAAAATCTGATTTTCCTTAGAATTTCTTTTTTTCACTTGCTCAATTTAAAGTTTTTTCGATTTCTAGAATGCAAGACAATTCTGCTTAATTTTATGAAATTTTTCTAGTGTACAGAACATTGTTCAGTTGGATAAAAATACTTTATCAAATCATCTATCAATTTAGAAGGGAAAAAACAAAGAGCAAACCTATATATTGTAAATACAGGTTATAAAGATAAAGAATAAAACATTGAAACTACTTGAAAAAGAGAAGATGCGAAATACCAGTCAAGTTCTTTGGAAGGTGATCGTCGACGGAAGCCTTCAGAAGTTCGGAAATCTTTTCGGATCTGGCGAGATCGAGGGGAGTTCTCCGATGAGCATTCTCCTGGAGGGGATTCGCACCATACTTCAGCAGCAGCTTCACAATCTGGAATTAAGCAAGACACTGGTCAGGACAAAAATTAAAAGGAAATCTATTTTGAACTCAAGTCAACAATTATACTTTCAAAGCGGTAATTTTTCATGAAAACTGAGTTAAATAGAGTCTGGCGCTGTTATTGCATAAACAAGATTAGTAAAAAAGCAAAACAGCTGAAAAAAAACTAAGACAAAATAAGGTGAAATTAAATATCGGAGTAAATTATACGCGAAAATGTTTTTAAGTAGCAAAACATTTCAGATTTTTAGATATCTAACAAATATACTACATTGGAAATAATGATTTAATTAATATATTTAGTATAAACCATGACATTGGTTCTTAACTCAAACTTGGCAATTACAACATTTCAATATTATATTTCTCATGTGGAAATATAAATTGTTTGAACTCATTAGTGTGTTACCAAGATTCTGTAACATATCCAACAATACAGAAGTATAAAAGGAAATATTATGTATCCTGCTTCTTGATAAAATAAGATTATTTTTGTTAAAGTTAGTCTTCTATGGTTGAAAATAGTTTTAAACAGTTTCCTTTTAGTTGCCTATTTTAAGTGTAACAGTCTTCTAAGTACAGGTTACTATACTATAAATAAAAAATTTAGAATTTTTCATTTCAAGCTTTAAAGAAAAAGATTTTAAATTTTTCGTAAACTAAATTTTTAGAAAAAACAAATATGGAATATTTGGGGCAAAGCTAGAAATTGGAATTCCGCTGAAAAGCAGAAGAGTCTCATCCCTGTATTTGGCTACAGAAACAAGTCAAGTCCTCGCCAGTCCCAAATAGCCAGGCTACACTATATATAATTGTAAAAAAGGGTCACCTTCACATTTTTAAAAAGAAAATTTCAAATTTCTTTTACCGTTACTAGTTTTTAATTAAAATGTACTTTTTAACTATGTCCCCTAAAACATACAGTATAAAAAAACTTATAGAAGTCTTTAGATATTTTAAATATAATTAAAGTGAAAATATATATTTAGTTTAATTAAGAATTTAAAATAACAATATATTTGAAACAAAATGTTAGTATTAAACTATTCAAATTAGATAAGACACAAGATTTGTAAACAAGAGTTCACACTAAAACCTTTCAATCAATTTCCCTGACTTATCAGGCAAACATTACAACAGTAACAACAAAAAATGGAAAATGTTGTGGTACATAAAAGTATAGTCATTAAATTTTTTTTAACAGCATTCTGCCAATTTCAAGGTTATTTTTCTCTATATCACATTAAATAAAAGCATAACTCACATCAGTATGCCTGCTAGCATTTCAAATAGCAAATACCCACACATTTTTCACAACAAATTGCTTTGTATAATATTTCAAAAGCTTATATGATAAATGGTGTAAAAAATTAAAAAAAAAACATTTTAATTTCAAAAATTACAACTAAATTAGTTTCTTATTTACTTTCTGACCCTATCTTACTTACCCTATATATCAAATAAGTGTTTTTCTTTAAACAATATAAGGCATTTTAACAGAAGAAAAGTTTTTCAGCATTTTTATTAAACAAAAATATAATTAAATAAGATAATTTAAATCATTTACAAAGAGTCAAAATAGCACCTCTTTGTATACCTCTTTATAGTATACAGTTTTATAAGCTAATCTTTACAAAATAGTTTAAATTGTACACTGTTCATTCAATCAGTACAATTTGGCAAGTATGATAACTTATATTACATATTCACAAAAACAATTATAATTCTTACATCATCATGTTCGTTGACCGCAGCATCATGCAGTGGAGTAAACTTGTCCAATCCCACAGCGTTCACTTCTGCGTCAAAATCTATCAGGAGCTTGGCTATCTTATACCAACCATGGTTACAAGCTTCGTGCAAGGGTGTCCACCCTACAAAACAAAACATGATTTAGACAGTGTTTCATGTAGGTATTTTTTGAAGGGGAGCTGCCCTTTTACCTTGAACATTGCACCTTTTACGCATAAATTACTGCTCTTCAAAATCCCACAATTCATCAGACCATTGCATGATAATATTCGTTATCTTTTTCATTTCAAAACAAACATTTTTTTTTTTCAGAGGGAATTAGTGCTAATTGAAAAAAAGATTTTTGTACTCAATTTTCCCGACTTGGGAGATTGTTTCCTTTCGGATTTACTACTAATATATATTTAATAGCACTAATAACATTTATTAGGTACTTTATTATCAACATATAATCAATGATGTAAAGTTTTTGAAAATTTTATGTAGCAATTACTCCAGAGTAGTCGGTGAAAAACTTTTTTTGACAGATGTTTTGCCTTTTTTTAGCATTTTGTTTTCAGTCTTAATTGTGTTTATTAGGAGTTTGGTTATCATTATCTAAGTAATGTTAATGGCATTAGCAAAAATCGACATCTAGCAAAACAGATATTCCAATTTTATATACGGAAAATGTAATATTTTCTGTAAATTTAAAACAATTTTTCTCATTTTGAAAGTCTTTTCTTTAGTTTTAGTTAAGTTCCAAAGTGATTTGATTATCTATTAAGAACTAATCAGTCGTGCCATGAAAAATAACTATTTTACTCAAAATAGCACCCAGTTCCTTTTCATTTTAGAACTTTGATGTAGAATTTAAAGCTGTGTGTCAATAAAATACTAAAAAGTATAATATTTGGACATTTTTAATTAATTTTTGACATTATCATAAAACAACCAAAGTATCCAATCAAAAAAGATATTAATTGATTACATATCAGAAACTAATGATTTGGTTTTCATAAGACTTGGCAAATGAGTTCCCACAGAAAATATAATTTTTAAAAGAATTTTCAGTTCATTTCCATAAATGTCTAAATTAGAAAAAAAGTTACAACTATCAAAATGCAAGTAGAACCATCAAACCAACCTTATGTATTTTTACAATTCATGTAAAAATAAAAGAATTTAATGTCAACCACTGCATTTGTGGAACTGATCTTAACTCCCTGTATAACATGAGGTTCACATGCGTGTTAGCTTGGACTTGGAAGAGGATTACTATAAGTGTGACATCATACAAAACAAAAGAAAAATTTAGAAATATAAATCGTTTAGATTCTGGTTTGAATTGATGCAGTTAAAAAAAATTTCAAATACCACCTATAACTTAGTCCTTTGTTTCTGAACTTTCAGCATATGTGTATATATAAAATTTATTACATGCAATATCAATTTTGTTGGTAGAAGAATGTGACATATGGCATAGGGGAGGTGGAAATGTGACAATTTGTGGCATGGGGGTGAAGTAAGACAGTTTGTGACATAAATAGGGGGGGGGGGGGGTCAAAACATGGAGAAAAGGTGTGACATTTATGGACAGCCACCAAGTGGTTTGGATGTCTATAGATTTCCTGGTTTTTCCAGCAATGCACATAAACTTTAAATTTATAAAAAAATTCATTATTGAAATATTTTTTTAATATAAATCTGGAGTGCGTTTTTGGAAGCTAGCTATATGTATTTTAAAAAAAAATCAAAAATATAGTAAACTACTTTGCAGAAAAATATTTACAATTGCGATATTTTACTAACCCTTAGATAGTCAATGAAGCCAATGGCACTCAAATAATTTTTATGGTGGGCATCAATTTATATATATTGAAGAATGTAGAGTGATCCCATGGTAGTCCTACCCTCCTTCCCCCTATAGTTTTCAAGAAAATCCTGAGTTTTCCCACAGAAATTTAACCTTGTACAAAGAAACGGTAGTTTGCTAGTCTAACGCAAGAAGTACCTGCAAAGTCGGTAGCGTTGACGTTTGCCCCCTTCCTGAGGAGGCTGTGGACCTTCCTGTAGTCCCCCTTGATGGTGGCTAGGTGGAGGGGCGTTTCTCCCCTCTCATTGCGCTTCAGGGACAGGAAGCGACGGCCCTCTTCGCTAGGGGCAGTCGTCACTGGACTGGAGTCTGTGGTGGGACACACAAAGGATTACATAAATACACAGTAAAAGTTTATAACTTTAAGCCTTACCTCAAAGCAGGGTGGCAAAAAAATACTGGAAAAAAAGTTCCCTGACATTTCCCTGATGGTTTCAAAAATAAAAAAAAATTTAAAAATAAAATTTAATTTTAAATAAAAAAAGTACAGAAAATAACAAAACTTCACTATTTTTAAGCAAAAACGAAGAATAATTCAAAATGTGATACACTGGAGGAATTCTTAAAATTGTTAAATTCCTAAGATATTGAAGAATTATTTTGAAAAATAATAATATGAAATTTATATTTAATCTATTATAAAATCTGAAAAGCTTCCATAAAATAGCCAGAAAAAAAACTCAAAGTCTTTAAAACTTATTTGCATATGAAGAGGGTGCAGTAGAAAAGGTATAATTTATTTATATTAAAATAAAGTTCAAAGTCCTTACGACCTGTCTTTAAATCCAATCTTTTATCTTGCCATAAGAGTTCAATCCATACATAAAATAAAAATATTTCTAATACAATTTTCAACAAATTGTTGATTCAGCAGATTCATTAGCAGCCCACATGTTTTTTGCAGTCCAAAGTCTAACTTTGATTTCGTTTCTCCCTCCAGCAGCGGTTCACGTATCTATCAACACAACAAAACTGCGCATGCCCTCGACCATGATTTTTTTTAATCGGAACTAAAAGGAAATATTGACGACTAAACAAATCAGAATAGACAATAATAATTGCCGTTTTAATGAACCAAATTTGAAAATTTCCCTGATTTTTTTTTAATTTTCCCTGACTTTTCCAGAATAAAAAAATTCCATGACAATTCCCTGACTTCCCGGTTACGTTACCACCCTGTCAAAGATACCCAACCACTAGAGAACTTTCATTTATTATATCACGCTATTTTTCATTCTTTCCCAGTTACATTACTCAATCACAATAAACAAAAAAACAGTCATTAAAGAAAAAATTTTAGTGTTTTTTACCAAACATCCTATTAGACAGATCGTAATTTTTATAAAGAGTAACAAATATCAAAGTTTGTGAAATAATTTATTTCATATTTTTTTTTTCTACAAAAGTTTGTACAGCAGGGTTTCAAAAAAGATTTTGAAATTTGCAGCAAACACTGCTGTGACCTTTTACAAGCTCTCAACAAAAACTATTGAGCCTGTGCCAAAAAAAAATTTTAAAAAAAAATAAAAAATTCTTTGATCTGTAATTTTTATTTTATTTTTATAAATTTTAAAGCAATTCAGCAAATAATGAAAATAAACTTGATTAAATTAGTTTGTAAACTATATAATTTGCAAAAAAACATAAAAATACATGCTAGACTAAAAAGTAAAAATACTTGAATTTGAATACTTCAGATTTAATAAAAAAAAAGCTTCAAAAAGTATATTGCAGAATACAGACACACATTATTTATTAGCAAGATCTATGATTACATGTAGAAAACATTTTCTTAACTGGTAAATTAGCCTTAAAATCAGAAAGGGCAGGACCTCTTGCACTTATTCTTATTTAGGCACATAGTGTGTCTTCATTTAAGGGAGATTTCCAATTGGGATTTTCTTGTTGCACTCTTTCAAAGGTTCTGCTACTGCATTTTGAAAATCGCAAATTTTGCCATTAGAAGCCATAATTGTCACTGCAATTTTAAGGTAACTGGTGAAATTTTAAGTTAACTTTTAAGATAAAATGAGCCCTGTGGCATACAATCACTGAGACCACTCTTCCCAATGTCATGCCACAGCCATACATGGTGGACTCCCTCCTCTGCAAGGCTGTATGACGTAATAAATAAATGACTCCTTACATAACAGTGGACCTCAATGTCCAAATTTCGACGAAGTTCAGACCTCACCACCTTCTAAATATACTAAATAAAACATAGATGTCTAAAGAAGTTGAATTCTAAGAACAACACTGTTGTTAAAAAAAAAACGATTTATTTTGTAAATATATTCATTAATTAAAAAAGTTTAAATTACCTTAATTAAGCTATTTCAAATTACTGAAAATATACATTTCCGCGTACTTCCAATTATCAATGGAATTTTTTAGGCAATATTGTTCACCATTTTTGACAATCTTGAGTAAAACAGCCGTATTTAAAACGAAGGAAAAATAGAAACCTCCCAATATGCTAATAGGAGGAACTATTTACATATTTTTTATTTCAAAAACTTATAAATCAACACACTGACAATGATAACACCAGAAAGAAAAAACGATAATTCTCTAAAATAGGGGTTATTATAAAGTATAAATATTGTTTTTATTTTCCCCGTTACGTTAAACTACTTCAAGCACCACTTTGGTCCCTTTTCATGGACCACCAATATGTCGGCTACAGGCAATAAGTTGCGAACGAGGCATACTCTTCAATATTTCAAAAATCAAACCAGTACACTTTTTTTTTACAACAAACTTTGCATTCATTACTTTTCTATCAGAATAAATGTTTAAAGTGAGTACCAATTTTCAAATATAAAAAAATTACTTTTCTCTAAATTAAAAACAAGGGTTTATTGTTCAATTACTAAATGTGAAATTTTCTCCTAACTTGCATGTGCAGATTAAGAAAATAAGTATGACATTTTAATTCATAAAAAATAGCCTCGTCAACAAAAATCCATAAAAAAAACATTTCAACAACGTAGTTATTAGTGTTTTTTTAGTTTTATAAGCCAAAGTCAACAACAGGTATGAAATACATTGCGCAAGATTGGAATTTTAACGTTTCTCTGCCGTATTCGAACTCACAATTCTCTGATTGATAGCCAACAACCCAGGACCATATTTTTCTCACCTGTTGCAGTTGATTTACTTAAAGAGTTTTAGACCTGTTTTTTTTAGCTTTTAAATGTTAGATAGTATAAATGTTACATTTTTCTTGCAGCAACACTATTTAAAAAAAAAAAATTCTAATTTAGAAAAATAAATATAAAAAATTCTGTTTCTCCTTTCATAAAAATAATTTTAGACAAGAATATTTTGAGTGGTTTGTATAAATACTACAATGTTCATCAAAATATTTTTACGAATGAAGCTGAACTCTAAATGTCAAAAACAATTTCCTGGAAGCAGGAACAATTTCCTGGAAGGTTTTTGAGTACAATTTCAAATATATTTTGTAATAATAAGTATATATGTTCATATAAAATACCATAAAAGGCATTTGTTGGTGTTTTGACTAAAAAGGTTTTTTTAAGAGAAAACCACACCATGTATTATAAACTTTATCTTGAAATAACATTTAATAATGAATTTCTTCACATCTTCATAACTGATACAACAGTTAAAGTATCATGGAAATATTTCGAAACTCCAATACAGACGATTAAACATCCTGAAGAGTTGATACGGAGTTAATCCAGTTTGGTCCAGTGTTAATGAAACAGAGATGGGAAGGGGGTTGGAGGAAATGGGTGCAAGGGCACCTTATTTTCAAGGACACAAGCTCATATCAATAAAAAAACTTTAAATAAATAATTTTGTGAGCAATAGATCTGGTGATAACGAAACCTTCAAATTGGAAAACGAAGTAAAATATGTAGAAATATTTTCGAAAATCGTGATTGTTTACGTTTTTGCAAGATGTCGTATTTTAAGAAAGACACAATTTTGAGCTCTGCAGACTGCTTTTGTGGAAGAATTACATTCCTAAAGCGATAAAAAACACATAGTGAATGATTTTAAAACAAATAAACACACTTAAAAGTTGTTTTTAAAGTAACATATTGCGTAACCTATGTCGGCAATGTACGTCATTCGATCCAGAAAATTAACAAAATTAAACATCAAAATCGAAGATATGTTCAAATATATTCTATTAAAAAATTCATTTGCACGAAGATACCAGCAAGAAACTTAAACATTTAAATTATGTAATAATACCATTGCCGACGCTATCTTTTAGACAAGTTTTTTTTACGAAAAAATGAATGAGACAATCAAGAAAAAAAATTAGTATTATATTTATACTAAATATAAAATACCTGGAAAATTACCAAAAAAACCCTTTAAAAGCAATGTAAATGTAAAATTATAACAAAACCGTAATACCGAATTTTTTTTCACAAAAGCTGTTAAAATAACTTGTTAAACACATTAGGCTTACGGTGCAACGCATTTCAATGTACTCACTTTAATTTGGCGTAGATAGAAACAATTTGTAAATGTTTCTATTCTGAATGGTTTTTTGGATGTTTTACTGTAATTTCGGAGCTATTGAACAAAGTCGAAACTTTTTAAAGGAAAGTTATTCTTTCACGTCATCCATTGACATGTCAATAACAACATTTTGTTGTTTAAGCAAATTCAGGTGGCGCCATCTGTATTCTTCAAACCAAAACTTTCATACTTTACAATATTAATAATCGAAATCCAATTAACTGATTTTGCAAATGGTATTGCCAATGGTTAAACTAAAACCACAGAATAATTTAATTCATTGCTAATTATAATTTTGATAAATTTATACTTTCACAATTTTGGTTTTCTTACAGAATAAAAATGTTTTGAAATATTTAAATATACTTTAAAATTTAGTTTCACCTCAATTTCAACCAGCATTAATGCTTCGATTACATCTAGATCACACAGCAATAATCAAAAATAATATTTAAAAAATCATTATCACCTTTAAATATTTATTTATTAATTTAATGCGATTTATTTTTTAATCAAACTAATACAAATAGTAACATACCTTAAGAAATTAGGTACCACATAGTTAGGACACTAGCAAAAATCAACATTTTGTCAAACGTTGATTTTTTCTTTAATTGTATTAAAAATATTCTTTTAACATTCTACAGTTTTAAAGAATTACTTGTACTACAGTAAAATTACAAAGAAAGTATTGTTTATATACACATACTATTATGAATTTAAACACAAAATGATTAAGATTTAAATGTTAATAACTTTAACATATCGATTTAAAATTGTCAAACGTTTTACACAGGCCGATTGTTAACCCATTCTCATTCCATCCCCATAATTCAACAAGTAAATGACATACCATTGTGTAAAGGAAAGTTGGATGCATCTATCAAGTCGTTTGTTAACCCATTCCCCCCACTGACATTTGTATCGCGTCGAGGGGAATTTCTCTATTGGCTGCACTGTGCACTTACATTCCCATAATTACACAGGGAATCAGCCTTTGGGGATAAATGACTTACCATCATTTAGAGGAAGGTAGGCCATATCAACTAGATGGGCCATTTATTCACTCCCCCCCCCCCCTCCACTGATCTATATACCACACAAGGACCAATTCTTGAACCAAACCTAATAGTACAATGTAATTTGTACCTACTAGATTTATTTTATTTGAAAAATCCATGTAAAATCAGTAGAATTTTATAAGTTAATCGTTCAACCAAAAAAATTGCCAAAAATTGTACGGGCAGTCCATGCAAGTAGTCAGGTTTGCAACTAACAAAGATAACATGGCTTGTAGCAGCTTCCGAGGTCGAGCCTCGTCGTTGCTCAGTCGTACTCACCGTTGGAAGAGGTCCCACTCAGTCGGCAGAGGAGTGCGATCTGCTGTCGCTCGGACAAGGGCGTGTGCCTGCGTGGGGTGAGCGAGGAAGAGTCTCGGCTAGAAGAGGATTCTCGGGCTCTCTCCTCTCGGCACACTTCCAAATCTGAAAGCAAGGTTTCCGTGTCAACGAATAAATTACCTCCTCTTAATTCATCCTCATGAATATTTCAAGAGGAAATTGAAATAAATATTACATGGTTCATACAGATTTTCAAAAGTAAAAATTAAGTAGTTCTTAAGGACTTTTTAAGGACCTCTCGATAATTTTTAAGGACCTCTTAAATTTCTTGGCGCCGTTAGCGGAGAATCGCACATTGTTTGGTGCAAAATTGGCACACAATCGCATGTCAGTGGGGTTTTGTAGCAAGTTGGCACAGGATACCACTTCCGGAAAACTCTGGTGCAGAATTCCCATTCCTTAAAGATGCTACATTCTTCTGAATTTCCTCGTTTTTCTAGAATGAGTATCGATTCTTCACAAAACAACAAACGAACTGAGATTTTCCAATGACGACTGACTAAAAAATCGAACAAAAGAGATCAAAAGTTCACTTTTTTTTTCTGACACTAAATACGTCCATTCATGCATGTCTCTCCTTGCCGATTTATACTTGCGTAAAACGGTCAAAAGTGTGGACACGATCAACGGAAAATCCGGAATTCTATTGTACATTTCAATAATTTTAATGCACCCGGAATTCTGAGTACGAAAATTAAAAAAACTCAGAATTTCGGGTTAGACACGGAAAAATACCACCCATGTAAATTACTATTAAAAAAAACATGTTTGACAAAAATTAAGGACCATAGTCGAAAATTAAGGATTTTAAGGGCCTTTAATTAAGGACCTACTTAAATTAAGTAGTTCTTAAGGACTGTGCGAACCATGTATTATATATACAAGTGTTTATTATAGGCCTTTGTCAGGCAAGGAGGGCTCCCTGCCTGACAAAAAGCCAGAACGGGGATTAACAAATGCGTACGTAAACACTGATATATATTAGTAATGCATCGGCTATCAATTTGGCCAGATAATAAATACCAGGCAGGAATTTCAGCCAGATATAGGGCTATAGTATGTTTTTTTTATTTTTATTCATTTTATTTTAGGTTAATCAGCTATTACTATTTCAGTTTTGATTTTATTTTTTAATTAACTTTCATTTGTCTTTATATTTTTCAATGTCAGTATTAATGTTTTAATTTGATAACAATGAATTGGATCATTTTTTAAGTCATTAGTTATGCGAGTTTAGTATTACAATTACACTAATACTAAATCCATATTTTTTATTAAAATATTTAATAATAATAAACATAACACACATTTTTAAGAAAAGAAACACAACAAAATTCAAACAAAGAATGCAGAACAATTACTTTTTGTGCCCCATAATTTTACAATCTTAAAAAACAGGTGCTTAATTTGTCTTTCAATTTTCTTTACATCATAAAAATATATTCTGAAACACTAAAATTAAATTAAATTTCTTGATTAAACTTTTTTTTCACATTTTTTTAATATTGCAATTTTTGTTATTTATTATATTTGTGTTTTATTTCTTGTTTATAATTTTAGGCCAGATGCTGCCCGATTATTGTATTAAACGGCCTATTGGTTGGATGTAGTATTTTGGTCGGATATCCGTTGCATTCCTAATCCTTCCAGCCTCCACTTACACAAGTATTCAGAAATCAGCTTCCTTTGTGGGCCCAGCTATCATTTTAAGGTTATTAAACACATATTTTCCAAAACCTTGCAATGTGACTTTTCCAATTTTCAGTTTAAAATTGTTTTTATTTTCAGTGCCAATTTTTTTAAGGGGAAGAAGGTTAAATTGCTCTTTTCAACTGTGATTGCCTATTTGTTTATAGTCAAACAATACCTAATGATTTTAAAAGTTTTTAAAAAATAGAGATTTGTACGATTTTTATACTTTCATAAGGTTTTTTTTGTTTGTAGTATATACGAATTAAAAATTAAATTATCATTTGCAAATTAAATATGTCAAGTTTATTAAAAATCTTAATTTTCCAGATATTGTTTTTCAAATTAAAAAAAAATTAAGTTATTAAATTTATAACAAATCCATTTTAGATCACAAAAGAAAGACCCCAAGACTGAAAACTTTCAATATAGAGGGCCTAGCCTAAGTAAGACAAATTTTGCACTCAGCCTATTAAAGTTAACAGTTAATCAAAAGAGTTCCCCTTGCAAAGAAAAGTTCTTATTTCACTGGCATATATATATATATATATATATATATATATATATATATATATATATATATATATATATATATATATATATATATATATATATAGGAGAATATCATCAGTTGGAGTAAGTAAACCAGAATATAAAAGATTAATATAATAAACACTTCAAACAATGTTACAGAGTACTTACAAACAACGTTAAATAGGTTTTTACTATAAAATGGAAAAATATTTAATAAAGTAAAAAAAATGGCTACAGAAAGAAAACAATTAAAATTCACTTTAAAATTATTAACTTGAAAAACATGCAATACAAACCAGAGATTACTTTAGCATTGCATGTTTTTCATGCTAGTGTTTTTACATTGCACCAAGATTTGTTTGTTATAGGAAATTAAAATTACTGTTAGCGACTTGTATTTCACTTCCAGACTTCTCCATTTTGGAAAAAAAGTTATTAGATACAAAATGTTCCCTTTTAGCTATATTAACCTTTTGGGTATAAATTCACTGTACGTTCACCCTTGGCGACTTTTTCAAAATCTCGCCATTCTGGCGACTGTTGTCCAGTAGGGTTGCTGCGATTCCTTGTCAGTTCGGAGGGGGTTGCCATTATTAAAAAAAAATTATCGCCAAATGTGGAAAAAATCGTGCCAAGGGTGACCGTACAGTAAATCTGACCCACCTTTTGAACTCGGGGAACATGTTTGATATTACGTTCTTTTACGTTACATCCTATTCCAGTTCTTTTCCCCAATGGTATCATACATATTTTAAATGGGGACAGATAAAGAACAAGCTAACAAAAGAAAAGTATTTTTTACATTCAAGGACATGCTCTCATTCAATTTGAAGAACAGGGAACAAAAGAATAGGTAATTATTTTTGTGACTAACAGTCATTTCTTGAGGGCATGATGATATTATGTAACAAGGATATGGTGAAAATATGTAAGAAATTTCCAATTTATTGCTATGTTGAGCTTGTATCACCCAACAGAGATAAATCGCCAATTGTGATAATGGGGGTCGCCAAACGTTAATCAGAGCCAGGCTTTTGACAGAACGACTTTGGATTACAATGATGTTGCACAGTAGTTATTTCAGAGATTAACTTTTAAATTCCCTTTTCACAACTTTAAAACTAGGGATGAAACGGATATCCGGTAACCGGCTGCTTTTTAACCATCCGGTAACTATCCGATATCCGGAAGTAAAGTGCCGGATATCCGATTTTCCATGCCGGATATCCGGATGAATAAAACATCGAAGATTTTTTTTTTGGCTATCAATTTTCTTTGTTCTTGCTTTAAGTATTTTCCTGAAAATTCTACCAATGTATTCACAGTGTGCAGATTCTCCCTTTAACCAATAGAGACTTTAAAAAACTTCCTTTTTTCAAATTTTTTACTTTAAAATTACATTTTTAACGAATCGTTATGGTGGAGGGTCATCACATTTCACAACTAATATAAAGTTGAATAAAAAAATAAATTTCTCAAAAGTTTAAGCAAATGATAAACTTGAGTTTTCATGTTTGGAATGAAAAGGCATATGGTAAAATTACAATTATTCAGAAATTAAGTGTAAAATGTACAAAACATACGACCATTGCTAGCAGCACCCTAGAATAACCCTTTGTAAATAAAAAAGTTTTTTGAATGTTTATTCAATTTTGGTATCACTTTAAAGATAAGAAATTTGGAAATATTACAGAATAAAAATATATTTTTAAATTTTTGACCGATTTTCGTTTTTTCTAGTGTGTACGAGTAGTTATTTTCATAAAAAATAAACTGCCGGATATCCGGCAAAATCTAGTTCGGATATCCGGTTTGTAATGTGCGCCGGATATCCGATATCCGGCAAAACCACTATCCGGTTCATCCCTATTTAAAACCTTTTGATTCTTGTTATACTTAAATCAAGTCACTTCAAGGGCTTAAAGGTTTAAAAAATAACTGCTCTCTCTAATACCGATAGATATATGACTGGATAAACTGCTAAATCGCAGAAAATAAACTGTATGTCTGACCAATGTGAATAACGTACAAAAATCCAAGGGTATTGTAAGGATTAAGAAAATTAGCCTCAAAAAAAGACAATTTGCTTACCAGAAGGAGTAGTGATATTTTCACTGAAAGGAAGCTTTCTTCTGGATTTGAGTGAAGATCTCTTCAAATTTGATGGAGAGGTTTTATTGTCACTCATGGAACTTCCCTGTAAGGAAATAAAATATATTTGTAATATTATGCTTTAGATACAAAATGACCTAAAATTAAAATGGGAAATACCAGCTTACTGCAAAAGTAAATTTACACAGAAATTAATAATAAGATGTTTCCTTTAAAAATTAAATTATTTTTAATGATCTCAAATAGAAATTGTTAATTTGAAGTAGATGTAAATTTTACGTCAACTCAATCGAGATCCTGTTTTTTTATGTTTAACTGTAAGTGTTTTTAAAAGAGATTTAAAAAAAATTCAATAAAAGTTTGACGATCCAGTATCCTAGTTATCCACAAATATACATTAATTGTGTTCTGTTCTGTTTAAAAAAAAATCATAATTAACTGATATTTATGTGCAACATTGTTTTTATAGGTACTAATGCTTTGTACATAAAGCGGGCAAATACAAAATGAATGATTTGATATCTTCTGTTTCCAATAACAACAAAACATTGCTCATTTGGCAATCCCTCAACCTTCGTTGCTCGCACCGTTTTCGTAAAAGCATGTGTTCGGTTGTATCAGTATTGAATTGCTTGTTGAACTTCAAATCGTGGTACTTTGGATTTGTACTTTTATATGAAAAAGTTTTAATAATAAAAATTCATTTTTAATAATTGCTCTCGGCCTTTTCAGTAATTTTGGCAATAAGACGGTGATATTTTTAGATTACAAATGGGAAAATGTTTCAAATTTTATTCAAAAGAAGTTATAATAACTACGAACTATTGAACAAATGGCAACTCTGATAAGGCAATTTGGTTTATTTTAAAATTACTCCTAAGCAGAACATTTTGGCAATTAAAAAAGAAATCGCTAGGTGCCAATGATTCATAACTTTTGTCTCCTAATTTCGAACTCAGAAACCAAATAGCTTTTTTGACAACAAAAAATAGTTAGTAAACAGCTACAATTTTTAATTAACATGGTACCTGTACAAAGTTAAAACCATTTTACTTTCATGACTACCCAGGCAATCTCAGTCATTTGGTTAAAACAAATATTGTTCAGATTAATATGTACTCTGAAGGAGGTAATACATCACATCCCCTATATATATATGTGTGTTTTCCTTTTTGTTATTCAATTTTTAGACATGCAAAAGTGCGAAAATTTTCATTTAAGCATTTTATACTTTCGCTTCTGTATTTACTTAGTGATCATTAAATAATAGTTTCCAAGATACTAATAAATAAGGAAAACTTCAATTTGCTTTACTCTAAACTACTTGTATAGTAGTAATTACTAAGAAAACATTGAGCTATTCAAGCGTTTCCTCATGAAACACAATTAAAATGGATATTTGTAAGCTACTTGCCTCCCCACAACTTTCTTTCCGCATCTATTTATGTCAGCTTTTGGATCCTGTAAACGTGTAATATTCTTTTCAACTTGGTGCCGATAATAAAACATGCTGTTCTGAACTTTAATCACATAGCTTAACAATTTTCCCGCGATTACGCGTTGAGCTTGATAAACAAAAAAATAAATCCAATTCTTAATTTAGAAGCCGCTAATTCACGGTTGCAGTTAAGTATATATAAAGTTGAGTTGGATTTGATAAAACAGAAATTAAATGTAAAACACAACAGTTCTCCAAATTCAATTTTATAACATCAAAAAAATCAAATGAAATATCAGTTGATTTCAATACCTATAATTTCTGCTGTTTTATTTAATCAACAGGTTATGTAATCAAACTTCAAGCATGGAGGTACGGTCAAATTTTTGTTTGTTTATTTTCATCTTTCTCACTCCCATGTGTTTTATGTTGACGATTTGAATCTGTTTAATTTAATCATAGATTTAATTAGAAATGATTGCGACATTTCTTTCCGAAACTATTACACAATAAACTTCGATTTCTTAATCGAGTATTGTTTTAGAATATTGAATCCCATATTTTTGAAAGAAAAAAAAATTAACTTTATACATTCACTTTAAAAACTTGCAAAACGTTTTTCTGCATAACATCCTGTTCGTTATCAAACGCAAATGTAAGATTTTTTATACTACTGATATTGAATGATTTCTCACTGTTAATTTTTTTAAATAGAAGTAAAAAATCTAGCAATAACTTCTTTTATTATTGTTATTAAAACTGTTATCTGCAATCTTATTCTATCTATTATGTAATAATGTGATACTTAAAAATTATGTAAGGTGTTTATAATAACTATATTCAATAGTAGTGCAAGATAATTTTGTTTTGCAAAATAATTTCAATAAAAAATAGTTTTAATGTTTTTGGCAAGCAATTATGCAAGTTTAATCAGTAAATATTATAATTATTTAGACTTGTTGTAAACCGATTACTTTCACTGTGCCAAATTATAAAATATAGTAAAAATTACTTTGCTAGTCTGCAGTCAATGGTTGTCTGGCAAGAATTACAGTGTTTTTTTATCCTCTAAAATGTATAGATTAAAATAAATATAATTAATTATGTATTAAATCTAAGAATTAATGGGCATTAATATAGTTAAATACTTTCAAATCGACGTATAATTTGGGTAATGGACCAACAGACTGGAAATTAGCAAATGTCACTCCGCTTTTTAAAAAAGGGACAAAATGTAAACCTGGGAATTACTAGAATGACCACGCCTATAGTGACAGCGTTTTTGGGATAGCGTTAGAATTTTCCTTAAAACAGCTAAAATATTGAAAAGCTTGATGATATTTTTTAGAATATGATATTAAAACATAAGTTATACATTATTAATGCAAAATTTGAACATAAAGAAGTGAATTATTGTTTTATTACCAGTAATCGGCAACTTGCACATGCCCAAAATCCTACAAAAAGGTGATACTCCGCCCCGTTCTAGTTGTCCATTATAGACCGGTTAGTTTAACATCAGTCTTATCTAAGATTTTTGAAACATTAATAAAAAATAGCATCATATCATTTTTGGAATCAGAGAGCTTGCTGTCAGATAATCAGTATGGATTTAGGAAAGAAAGATCTTGTACAACGAATCTTTTAAAGTTCTACGATGGGGTTACTGAAGAATTAGATAAAAGGAACAGTGTAGATGTAGTATACATTGATTTCCAGAAGGCATTTGATAAAGTTCCTCATCAGGCATTGCTGTTCAAGTTAGAAAGATTAGGAATTGGATGTGAAATTTTACAATGGAAACTGGTTAATTGGTAGGAGTCGGAGGGTACAAATTAAAGGTAATTACTCTCAGTGGGCAGAAATTTAAAGTGGAGTGCCACAGGGTTCTGTCTTCGGTCCACTTTTATTTATTTTTATTGATGATATTAGTTGGGAGATTGGTGGAAAGGTCAGCATCTTTGTGGATGATTTAAAAATTATGGGGACTTTGAATTCTGAGGAACAAATAGAGCAATTACAAGGTGATTTAACAAAAATATCAGGGCTGTTAAATGCGGTATGTCTTTTAATATCAGTGAATGTCAAGTTTTGCACATGGGTATCAAAAATAGAAAGGCTGCCTATGTTTTACAGGGAGCAAAAATAGGGATATAGTAAGTGATCTGGACGTATTAATAAATGAGGTTTTTAAATGAGTCATCAATGTACAATGGCTAGCAAGAAAGCTAATAGAATGTTGGGGTACACCAGGAAAAGTTTTTCATCGAAATCTAAGGATATAATCTTGCCATTGTACAGAGGTTTGGTAAGACCGCATCTTTAGTATACTATACAGTTTTGGTCACCATATCTTAAAAAATTACATTGAATTGTTAGAGAAAATTCAGCACTGGGCTACTAAAATTTTCCAAGGGTTTTCAGGCAGGAATTATGAAGATAGCTTAATAAATTTGAATATGTACACTCTGAAATAGAGAAGGGTTAGGGGAGATTTGATTCAACTGTTCAAATTTATCAGAGAAGGGGATGTGGAGGGTTTAGATTTCAATATGAGTGATAGAATGTGAGGTCATGGGATGGGTTTAAATTAAACAAATCCCATTTTAATCAGGAAGGGAGAAAACACTATTTCTATAATAGGATAATAGACAAATGGAACAACTTGCCAGTGAATATTGTTAATTGTACAGGTGTAACAGATTTTAAGAAGAAGTTAGGTATTCATTGGAAGTTACTTAGAAGATACTACCTGGACCAACCTTGTTGGGCCTTGAGCTGTTGTTGGTCGTCAATATTTGTATATCTAATATTGATTAGAAATTTTCCAGTTTAATTATCTATTTGCTATTTTTTGTAACTACTTTTTAGTCTGACATTTCTAGTGACCGTTCAAGCCTCTTTGCCATCCTTGACTACATTGGAATACACTATATTAGTCTAATTATAGGAAGGAGCAAAGTTGAAGATCTTCCTTCCCTAGCAACGTTGTCTTCCATATTCTAAACAACTGGTTGATATGTTCATCCATTATATAACTAACGATAATTTTTTAATAATGATTTCGTAATTAATTAATATTATATGAGTGTTTTGCATGGTTTTTCTTTTTGGAAACTTGGTTTTGCACCTATTCCTACCTTCTCAACAAGACTAAAATGAAACATCACTGAAAAACCAACCCAAAATATTGTTCTAAAGTTAAGGATTCTAATTTGATTTTCAAAGTGTGTGCTAAAAGAATACATTTAAATGTTCAATTTTATTTTTTATCAATTTTTTGTTTATGTTATGTGCCAAATTTAATTGAAATTGTCCAATGAAGCCCACATATGTGATATCTCAAGTCTAGGGAGCTACAGTTTTTTTAACTCAAAATACTCCATTTTACAATATTTATCAAACCTAATTGTTTGGAGTACAACATAAAATTTATATCTAATTTTTTTTAGTAAATATAAAATAGTTTGCATAGGAAAAATTGTTAATAATATTGGTTTTTCCAAATAAGTAATATTTTTATTCTATATGTGAATAAATTTAAATGCAGAAATACTTATGTATTTAATTGGAATTACAACGAAATACGGAAAAATACTTTTATTTTAATATATAAAATGCTTCATAAACGATGAGTACAATCTATCTCAGTGTATGAAGTAAATATTTCTATATTGAGGTATTATTTAATCACAAAATCTTAAAATTATAGTAAAGGAATTGAAGTTTCATGCTAATCTTACAGAACTTCTTCGGTTTCGCGAATTTTTCTCCATGTTCTGTTGGAACAGCAGTCTTCTTCTTCTCGCCATGGAACTTCCCCATTGAAAAATCTCTTGATTGTCAGTGGATTAAAGGGTGATTTTATTTCTGTTCTTTAAGCAGACATACATGCAAAGGGATTTTATTCTTTTTTTAATTATGATACAGGTTTAAACCTACATTAGGAAAATTGTAAAGTTGTTTTCTCTGCAAAATAGTTTATTTTATATTTCCAATACTGTAATTTATATTATTTATGTAGATATAGCTTTCAAAACAAACCTTAACTTTTTTTATTTGAAAAATATTTCAACATAGAATATTTTTATGATTTTACAGTTTAGGGTCATTGCTGGAAATTCATAGACATCTATAGAAGTTTGTTTATCTTGTATGTAAAAATGAATTATTTCCTTATAGAAGTAATATGATGGTTTCTTTGAACCCTATTCTATTATTCAAGATCTTTAATTGTCAATTCATCGCAATGTTTCCTGATTGGTGCATTCATAAGATATGCACTCAATGTACTTAATTTTCCCTTTCAATAGAGTGATTGATATATATTTTTCACTTTCCTTCCTGATAGATGCCCATATCATATCAAGCATAATCTTATCTCACCCAGATGTATCAAATCAAACTGAAACAAGTTCTGATGTGGTTGCAGATGAGCTGCTGTTTGTGAGTTTGATTTCCTATCTTATCAATATGGTTTTGAAGAGTATTAGGTAATCTATCTCGAATAATCATTTTATGTTGGCTAATCAAGGGCTGGGTCTTTGATAAGATGCTGCTTCATATAAAAAGACATGTTTTTTTGTTTGTAAAAATTTGTTTTGGTGTTACCAGTCAGCCTGTTTTGATTGTTGATGTGCTTTTTTTTAAAGTGGTGTGATTTGACTTGTTTTGATTATAAATTTCAGGAATCCTGAAATAATACCATTATGAAGCTGGTTGGATGCTCTTTAGTTTTATGCTGTTTGTTTTTTCCTGTGTTGTCGTATCAAAGAGCTAAAGGTAAAATTTTAAATATGCAAATTAATTGTATGAAATGCAAAAACAATTTGTATTAAAGTTTCATTAATTAGTAGAAAAAATAAAGGTACTTCTCTGTTAAACGGCCTCAAATAGTCGCCAAGCGAAAGTTTGTCGCCGTATTGATTATTTACAATTTTAATGTTGCCACTCACAAAATAAAATGGTAAAAACAGTCGTAAATGATTTACGATTAGATGACCTCAAAAAGTATATTTTAAATTATAGACAATAAGTCGCACTTAATCTGTGCAATGGGCTATTAGTTACGGTTCGAGGTAAAGACTTTCGCTCGTCAGCGGATCTGGATGTATTTTCAAGTGAACATCAAACGACCGGATGCGTTGCGCATGCGTCTTTTTTTCTGATCTTTATGGTTACTTAAGGAGAAATGCACAATTACGGTTAATTACTCAAACGCTGTGTCTTATTTTCGAACCACGGTGGATGACGTTCACTGCGTAATGGACTAGCGATGACGGTTCAAAATTATTTCCGAAGGATTTCTTTAAGGTCTGCACGATTGAATAATATAACGTCGCACTTGAGCTCCACAATGGGCTAATGTCGACGGTTTAGAATTCATCTTGAAGCTTTGATTTGGTTAATTAACATCGCACTAGAGCTTCACATTGGGCTGTCGGCGGCATTTCGGCGCCTATCTCGAAGGGAACAATGTCTCGTATTTTTGAACCACGGTCAGATGGCGAGAACATCACCTGAGCTGGCAATCCTTCCGGCATTCGTTTGGGGCATTTCTATGGCACTCTTAAGCGCACACGCGTTCCGCGCGCTTAAAGTCACAGGCTCCTGCCGTCGATTTTGTGGTCTCCGGCCTGCGGCCTCCGACTACTCAGGATTACATCCATGACCCCCTCCGGGCAGTCGATCATGGTGCTTACAGGCAATCCTTCGGGCAGTCGTTTGGGGCATTGCGACAGCACTCTTAAGCGCATTCAAAACAAATTTATTTTAATAGCTATCCTAACAATCAAACATCTTTCCAAAATTATAAAATATATTCACCAAACCCAATTTAAAATCGTTTGAACCAAACCCATAATTTACAAATATCCGAATTTAAATATTTGTAACTATTAAATAGTTCGCATAGTCGTGCAACCAATCAGAGTTCGTTAAACACTTATATATTCTAACCAATCAACAATCGTAAGGCAATAGACGTTTACTGTCAGATCGCGAAGGAAAATGCGCACGCATCCAATGCACGTAATCCAAACAAACTTGTCGCAGGAAGAAAGTAAATATATAATACGAGGCACCCGTTTCCGGGTCTTTCCTTCGATATAGGCCCCGAACCGTGGCCAATCACTGTGTAGCTCTAGTGAGACGTAATTACCCATACTAAAATCAACTCCAAAGAAATTGTGTTTTAACTATTTTGAGCAATGGCACTAAAAAAGGCACGTTCAATTTACTCTCCCGTTTTTATTTAGCTCAGTGCACTCAATCAAACAATCAACTGAAACGCGATCTTTTGTGTATGGTAATCCCTAAGGTAAACAACTTTGGCGCATTTTCACTCTTTGGCATACGAGGCCGTATAACCGAAAAGAACCAAAATAAATTATAATTGTTTCATTAAAACTTTTAAACAAAAAAAAATTATTATTATAATTTTTTTTATTTTATTAAATGCTCTATAAAATCATTATAAACTAAAAATGTTATTTATTGTGAGAACATACAGTTCTCTATATGTATCTACTAACTTATATGGATTGTCCGTACAATGTAAGATTTAAAACCATTTGTTTTAGATCAGTGGTTCCCAAACTTCTGGTCCGTGGGACTTTTCAACATTCAAATGCTTTTGTTTTCTTTTAAAATAAAATAAACAAGTCCGGTATTATTCAATAGTATTCTTTTCTTATGCCAAAACAGTCCAATGAGAAAATCATAGTTTTTGTCATACAAAGTAAATAACATTCTGTGTATTGTCACTATTGTGGATCTGCTAATATATTGTGTTTATGAAACATGTATTTTTGGAATTAAAAATGTAAATGAGATTTTTCCCATTGATGCTGTAAAAGTGTATTTTTAAATAGTATTTTTAAAAGTATGCTACATTACCCAAGAACATAGAAGTTGGTTAGATGATGCAATTTCAAATGTCATTCACTATTATTTGAAATCAAATACATATAATTCCATTAACTTCAAAAGCTACCTTATCTAATTAAAAAAATTAAGCTTAATATGTAATACCTGAATTACATGTATGTTTGGTTCTTGAATATTTTTTACTGACAATAGACAGTGGAGGTTCGAGCCATGTCTAATTTTCAACTCGGTGGTCTGCAGTCACCTAAAGATTGGGAACTACTGGTGTAGATTATTGAAATCTATATATAAAAATATTTATCTCCTTCAAAGGGATTTATTTGTTTATTGGGTTTTTTTTTCACTGTAATTATGTAGATGTGTACAGATACATATAAAAGTTATTATTTTACATTCTTAATATATTTATGAACTCTAAACAATTATTGTATTTTATTGAATTGGCTCTCATTGATCTCTATTCGTAGCACAGCTATCTACCTAACTTCTACAAACCATTCATATGTTTATTGTCTTTTGATTGTGAGTAAAATGAAAGACACACAAACTGTTACATAGACTATTTGGTTTATCACTAAAACTCCCTCCTCTCTGCCCCCCCCCCCCTAAAAAAAAGTGTAAGAGTCCACTATGTATAGCAAATTGTTTGTTGGAATTAAACTTTACCATCCCTCTAACTTTTTATCAGAGGCCCTGTCTACTAAAACTTTTAGGAAACAGGCTCTAGCAATAATTTTTTTAATCTTGTTTATTCTATATAATTATATATATTTTTTATTCGTCTATAAAGAAGTAGAGAAACAACTAACATTTTTAGATTTTATTATATTTATATGTTAACAAATATAATAGATATAAATATTTTTTCATATTTTAGAATATTTTCATTTTTATACATGTTTGTAGGTACATCCGATTTATTGAGGGTCTGCTACTACACGGTTGACAAGAATGACCTGCCACCAAGAAAGCTGAACACTTCCTTATGCACGCACATCATAGCGGGATTTTCAGGTGTCAGCGATGGCGTCATTGATTTGGGAGACAAGACTAAAAAGCAGCTGTATCGTGAAACGACCGATTTGAAGAAGCACGATCCCCAACTGAAAGTCCTTCTCACAATCGGAGGGGGCGGTAACAACAATGGATTCTCAGAAGCTTATAATTCGACTTGGAATCGAACTAGGCAAATATCTTTAGATGTGTATTTAGTATATTTATGCAATTATCTTGAATAGCATTGAAGTACATTAGGGCCACCTGTCAATGACCTTTACAGATATATTTCAATCAGAATTCCATGTTAAAACTAGGGATGCACTGGATAGTGGATTTGCCGGATATCCGGCGCACATTACAAACCGGATATCGGATATCCAAACTGGATTTTGCCGGATATCCGGCAGTTTGTTTTTTATGAAAATATATTCTCATACACACTAGAAAAAACGGAAATCGGTCAAATATTACAAAATATTTTTTTATTCTATAATATTCCCCAATTCCTTATCTTTAAGGTGATCCAAGATTGAATAAACATTCAAAAAACTTTTTTTATTTACAAAGGGTTATTCTAATGTGCTGCTAGCAATGGGCGTATGTTTTGTACACTTTAAACTTAATTTCTGAATAATTCTATTTTTACCATACCAGTATGCCCTTTCATTCCAAACATGAAAACTTAAGTTTGCTTAAACTTTTGAGAAATTTATTTTTTAATTCAACTTTATATTAGTTGGGAGATGTTATGACCCTCCACCATAACGATTTGTTTAAAAAAAAAAATAGAATTTTAAAGTTTAAAATTTGAAAAAAAGTGAATTTTTTAAGGACTTTTGAGGTAAAAAAAATATATATAAAAAAAAAAACTTTTAATGCTATAAACTTTTTGGAGGATCATAACTTTCAGAAAGATACTTCAAGTAATTCCTACAAAAATTATGCTTCTAGATTAATTACAACTTGCATAATCATGTTTAAAAATAACATTATAATTAGCAATTGACTTAATTCAGGTTTTTTTATAATGCATCATGATTTTTAAAGTGCTTTCATACATGAAAAAACTAGAGTTTTAAATGTATAATTTAAAAAAAAAAAAATCGTGTGTACGTACAGTACACCTTAACAGTTCTTTAATAAACTGTTCATATTTATACAGATTTTGATTATGTACTATACAATGCGTTTGAAAATGTAATTTTGAAATATTTCCAAATTGCTGATTTAAATTGCTCCATATTTAAATGCTAAAACTAACTTTTAAACTGGAGAATAAAACAATTTCTATTATACGCCGAACAGAGATGTAGCTATGCACTCTACACACCATCACCACCTATGTGAATTGTTCAAACTCGAAGATATTCATGGAGTATCTTCGTGGCGTGTTCCGAATGTCTGCCGCATATCTTCCTCGCTATCTATTCTCTGTGACTCACCTCGTCTGAGATTGAAACGCACTCCTTACCCACCCGAGAAAAATTCGAGAATCTGCACACTGTGAATACATTGGTAGAATTTTCAGAAAAATACTTAAAGCAAGAATAGAAGATCGCCACAAAAAAAGCTTTGATGTTTTATTCATCCGAATATCCGGCTTGGTAAATCGGATATCCAGCACTTTACTTCCGGATATCGGATAGGTACCGGATAGTTAGAAATCGACCGGATATCCGTTTCATCCCTAGTTAAAACCAAACACCTGTCTTCTAAAGGTTAAATGTAGCAACACCCTTCTTATCATGACACCACCACATAAAGTCCCAATCAATTGTTAAGTTTTTAATACAATAGATTTATTTTTTTTGCTTATTACTGCATCCTCGATTTTCTTCCTGTATAAACTATTCATAAAATAACTATCCGCTAATTTTTTTCAAATTTGTTTTTGTACTCTACTTTTTTTCACAATTTATTTTCGTAATCTACCTTTTTTTACAATTGGTCCAGAAAAGTTCACATTGAGGGAACACTGTTTTTGTGATTTTGCTTTGGCATGGTTCCTGAACCATTGCAAATAGCCCATTGTTTAGCTGAAATGGAATGTAAATTCCATCAATGTTTTAAAATATTCACTTGTCAATAAGTATTCCTTGTTTTATATCATATAATTATTATCTATATTTTAATATCATTAAATATTTCTTATTCAGATTTATTGCCTCTACTCTCTCCATCTTGAATGATTACAACTTTGATGGACTTGACATAGATTGGGAGTTTCCAGTTTGGAATGATAACATTCCAGCGGACAAAAGCAATTTCGTGTCATTGCTTGAGGTATTTTCTATTTAATATATATATAACACTCATTGAAAGAGTCAATGTGTAGTTTTTGGGATATTTGATTACAATCAAATTGTTTGTTAATGTACATGAGTTTGGAAAATGTAGTTTTGTTAAGAGTTGACCAAAATTTGTATATTGACCAAAATTGCCTTTTCCCGCACTTTTAATTATGATTTGAATGAAATTTGTTAGACAATGTTTAAATAAAAATTATCTTTTACAAATTTAAAATAAGTTTGTATATAATATTTGTTTTAAAAAAAATTCTTTTATAAATTGCTTTAATGTATTTTTTTAAAAAAAATCATATTACTCAAATTATGTGTCGTAATTGATTTATCTGGAATAACTGTAGATAATGTAATCAGTGAAATGTTTGTCAGTAGTGAAAATGTTTTATTTGTATTTATTATTGTTTGTGTGACAATGCAGTTTAACCTTTGATGCTCAAGCAAAATTCAAAATTGTAAAGCAGTTTAATACACTGCATTTCTAAGTTTTATAATCCTTAAACATTTTAATCATCAATCAGATAAGGCCAGATAACTGTTTCTCTTACAAAAAATCCTTTATAATTTTTCAAAAACATATTAAATTATAAAACCTTTTAGTAAATTATATAAATAATCTTAATTAATATCACATAATTTAACTGTGATAACTTAAAGTTTGGAATTGCTTTCAATTTCAAAAAATGCAAATTAGTCATAAAAAAAATATCTAAGAATTTTGTTTTTAATTATAAAATGTTGCAATAATATGTAATAAAGCAAAATAACAGGAATTTTTTTTTATCATAGTCTTGTATCTGCACTACAGTAGTTTTAAAACATTAGTCAGTGTGTCCATAAGGAATGTAATAAATAGTATATGTAGTGAATATAAAAAATGTGCACTTCCTTTTCCAATATCCGATACCAATTTAAGCATGCTTTTGAATTGTATTAAATCAAAAAAACATTTTAGAGAAATAAAACTAAACAATATAATATTTTTTATAAAACTGAATGTCATTTTAATGCAATTTCAGGAGTTTTATTTATTGGCTAAGGCGTATGCTTACCTAATGGACAAAGATCAGGCGATCTTGTCAGTTGCTGTTGCAGCACCAGTGAATATTGTAGAAAGCTCATACAACATTCCAGAAATGGCAAAGTATGTTCTGACTGTTCTATTCATTGACAAATATTTTGTAAGTAACTATTTTTAATGTTGGGTGCTACGACAAAGCCGAAATATTCTTCCCGAATGTACATGCCTATTTGCGTATAGCCTAAAATTATGCAGTCTAAAAATATATTATTTTAATGCTTTATTAATAATTCACATGTTTAATCATCTTAAAATTTAATACAACACATTCAAAAGCTTTTCTTAAAAATATTTGCTACAGGAAATGTGTCCAAGGTTACATCTCATTGGCTTTTTTTTTCACACACCTTTTTGATATTACATACATATTGTCGCTTAAACAGCGATATCTCATAACTCAAAACCACAGATTTATCAGCCAATAAAAACTGCTTAGCAATGAAACTAAGCTCATGTTTACCAATAACTTCTTGTTTTACACAATTCCACATTTAGAAGTGTATCGCTTGAATTCCTTCACCAAGCACATTTCGCTATGGCTGATGAATCTGTGGTGTTGGATTTGCCTGCTTTCACGGGTTAAGGGTCAATATCCAATTTGGTAAAAATATATTTGGTCTTTAATTTTTTTTAATTGACACTTTTAATAAATTTTTGTTTCTTTGAACTTCAAAAAGTATTTTATCTGTATTAAGCCAAAAATATACCTACGCATTAAAACACTGAACTCTTTATAACAGTAACATGTTTGAAAAATTGATTTTCTGTATTGTGACGTATAATAAGAGCTGCCAGTTATACAAATATTTAACATTTTGTTAATTTTCAATTTAGGTATGTGAATTTCATCAATCTAATGACTTACGATTTTCATGATTTCAATTGGTACACTCCCTTTACTGGACACAACAGTCCACTTTTCAACAGATCTGCAGAGAAGGCTTATTTTGCAACACTTAACACTGTGAGTTTGCTAATGCTTGACTTTCCTTTCCTCTTTGTATCTTTTAGTAATTGTTGTACATGAATTCGAGTGGCAATGTAGAACCTATTAGTTCCTTTCCCAACTGTTAACTATTAATACCTATATATGTAAAAGTTCTATAGTTAGCAGGCTGTTTTGGGGGCTTTTTGTCATAAAAGTATAGCAAGAAGGGTCGATAAGTTAAGTTCAAAACATTTATTCTTCCAGTACCTACAGATGTTCGGAACAATATTTAAGTAACATTAAGAATGAGAGAGTGTGTCCTCTCATAGGGACTTTTCATATTTAAAAGCAGGGAATTTTAGGGATTATCTTCAATTAGGTTGAGTCAGTAAAATCATCTAATTGGTCCAAAGTTTTAACCCAGGGATTTTTCATGTGGAGGCACTCAAAAACCCCTAAAAGATTTCTATGCGAAAAATAAGCCGAAATAATGCCGTAGGCAGTTGTTGTGACTAAATAGAGACGGATTAAAGTCATCAGCGAAAATTTATGGAAAATATTTCTTTAAAGAAAGAAACATGAATCTGATTGATAAGTTATGTGAGATAGTAAACAAATTTTTCTAGACAGGAGAGAAGATTATTACGCCGCAATTAAATTACAGGAAGGGATATTACTTAAGGAAATTCGAAAATATGGTAATTTAAGGGAAATATATATATATTTGTTGCAATATCTCTTAATGCCATATTTATAGCATAAAGAGATATGACAACAAGCTTTTTGGTACTAGAAAAATATCTTTTGTGCACTAGGCATCATAGATAATGTGAATGTTGTTTTTTCTTTTATACAATACAATGAATATATAATAGTATCTTAAAATATAGTTGTTAACTCCCCAAGTGGTGAGAAAAATATCAAAATTATAAATTTGATTTCCCTACAATATGTTTTATATCATATTTCCAATACATATATTTTATAATTGAAAAAATAGCATTTTATTAAATATTACTTTCATAAAAAAAATCGCTTTGGATTTGAAAACTATTTCAATTGCAGAGCATTTTAATGAATTTTAAACCTATGTGCATTGCTAGAAATACTGGAGATCCATGGAAAACTGTACATTACCAAACCTAAAAGTTTGAACGCTTCATAGTTAATTGTTTTGTCTAATGTGTTGTTATATGGAAACCGCAAAAGGCCATGGTCCTCTCCGATATTTTTGCCTGTTTGAAACCTAACAGCTGAAGTTTATTTTTAAAATATAATGTGTTTTGCTAAATTGACTTTCAAACATATATCTTAAGTTGAAGTGAAGAATATTATTTTTAACAACCAGACACAATGTATCATTTTTTATGACAATATCTTTCTATCTCCACCTTTAAAAGAATATAACATTAAACTATATTTATGCTCATTAGTTACCCTATATTTTTCTATAGCTTTCTAGCAAAGAGAAATGCCCAAAACTGCATTAACACAGATTTAAACAATTTTTATTTAAGTAGAAGCATAGAATGTTATGTTTAACAAATTCAAATCAGTTTTTGATATATTTATAGATTCTCCCAAACCTTTAAAACTGTAAAAGTTAAAGCAGCAATCTACACAATATAAATTTTGCTGCCAATTTTAATTTTTTATGTTTGCATATTTATCCCTATACAACGAACCACTTATTGAAGATTTTTATCACTAAATCAATGCTTTATTGCACAAATGTTCATATATAATGAATTTGATGTTAAAAGCTCATTTGAATCTCAAACTGTAATTTGTATAATTCCTAATTGAATAAGTGTAAAAACAATTGTTGTAAACCTCAGGCAATTGTTATTTCTTATTCCCTTTATAAACTTTCAAATGGATTTCCTGTAAAACTATTGAATTGTCACCATATCTGTGCACTAAGTAACTGATGCATTGTCTGCTATGCCTATTCTGTAAATCAATTGTTTGCAATCCGTGTTCCATGGTATTGTCCAATAACAAAAATGTTTTTTTAAAAGATTTTAATGTTTATTACTTTTATTTTAAAAAAGCTAATTTTTTTATTGAAATGAAACAATTATATGCATTGGAACCCTTTTTATAAACTGTCATATGCTTCCGTGTATTAACATAGACAGTACTTGATAAGGAAGCACTTGTATTTTATTGAAAAACTATTTTTATGACGACTTAGTATGCTGATATATTGTAACCTATAGTATATGGTATCATATTTGCAAGAATACAATATTTAATAACTGAATTATCTTTAATTTCAGAATAAAACATGTTAGTTTTATTTAGTACTTTTTGAAAATGATATTCTTTGCTTTGTCTAACTTTTAATTTGGTGGTGTGTAGCCTTCTAAAGGTTAGGAACCAATGCTGTAAACACTTTAATTACAAATAAACGATACTCAAATATACACAATTAAACCAATTATTATGTAATACATAAGTGAACGTCTTTAATGAAACTGTGTTTTAAATTCTTTATCTTAAGAAAATTGTGGTTTGTTGGAATATAATGCAAAATTCAAGTTGTATGTTTCTTTATGCAGGCATGGGTAGCACACTATTGGAACACTCAAGGCATGCCAAAGAGTAAAATTATGGTTGGAGTCCCAACGTATGGCCACGCATATAAACTCATCAATCCTTCTTTTAACGGAGTCGATGCCCCTTCTTCAGGGACTAATGGAGATGTCACTTTTCCACAAGTAATTAATTTTCCATTTTCTGGTTTTAAAAATATATTTGGATATTATTTCATTATTAATATCTAATATTTGACTTACTTTTAGATATTTTTATATAATGTTTTAAAAATTTAAATTTATAATAAATGTTTTAGCTACCACACATTTTACAATAATTGTTTTTAATGTTGTAAGAAAAAGATTATTACTATTAATATATAATTTAAATAAAATTTGTTTGAATGTCATTTATTTGAATTTATTCAGTCATCTGTCAAATTTAAAAAAAGTCAATATAAAAAAAAATCTAGTTGTTCGCAAACATAATCTGTATTTTTTATATAATGTTACTTTTACTTGATGTTGAATATTCTTATAGGTTTGCCAAACTTTAACAGCTGGAGGGACTAGAGTATTTGATAATGAAAGTCTTGTTCCATATGCTTACCTAAGTTACGATTGGATGTCTTATGAAGATTCGGAGAGCATTTATGGAAAAGTAATTTAAAACTATTTCCTTGATTAATTACGATTAAATTCAATAACAAAATGGATTTAAATATATTAATTTATTTTAGTTAGAATTGTGTTTTTGTAATATGATATTATATTTAAAAACCAAAAAAAAGTTGTTTTGAAGTTTCAAAAAATTACAATAGTTTACAAGCTTACTTATAAATTGATGATTATTTTTAGTGTGACTCAAACGAACATGAAATAAATTAGAATGGTTATCGAATATGTGCAACAAATAGTTTTTCTACAGACAATGTATTTGAAAATGGTTTACTTTCACACTTTTTCACTTTACTTTCACGCACAAAAAGAACACTTTTTTTTACTTACGTAAGCTGCAGAACCCCCCCCCCCCCTTCCACCCACCCCACATACACACACATAGATGTTCATTGCACTTTCCGTTTTGAGCATTTATTATAGACCCAAGACCATTTTCACCATCTTGTTTGTTCAGCTACATTGTTAACCACAGTCAAATCAGAATGGAATCGTCAAGTATTACCATTTTTCAAGAACACACTTCCTAAATTTATATTAAATCTATTTGTAATTACTGTAAAAAAACACACACACACATTAAATATATTATATTTATAATTTCAATGTCTTTTTAGGCCAAATGGATCAAATCTGAAGGCTTTGGTGGTGCAATGACCTTCGACCTAAATTCAGATGACTATTCATCAGTGTGTGATAAAACACCTTTCCTACTGCATCGCATCATTCATCAAGTTTTCACAACATAAAGACATTCCTTCATCTCTTCTTTAAAACATACTTAATAATAAGTAGCAAACATATTTGTCATATATTTTTATTAGCATATATGCCTATTTATTACTTTCGTACAACATTTGTATTTAAGCATGTGCCATTCCTTCTTGGACATATGATAAGGGAAAACAGCAGAACTGGATATATCCTATAGTAGCCTTGTTATCCTACGTAACAAGACATGCACTTGGCCAATATTCTTATAATTTAGTTCATTCATGAAGAAAATTATCATCTTTTTACGACATTAACTCTTTAAGGGATGAGGAAAATATTGAAATTGAAAACGACTTTACTGCAAGAAAGTTTAGTTTATATTTTCAATATGGCTATTTTGTCATTTTCTTAAAAGCATTATTTTAACCCTTTGCACTAAGTAAAGACTGTCATCAGAATAACAACCTGTTATTTTGTTCCCTGGTCTTTAGATTGAATAAGAACTGCTTGTTCTTGAACATAAAAAACACTTTTCTTTCGTTAGCTTGTTCTTAACCTAACTCCATTGAAAATAATGACATCACGCGGGTATCAACTTATTTTATTAATTCACTTAAGTGTCACCTTTATTCAACAAAATAACGACATGTTATTTTTTCCCTCTGCTGTTCAAAATGAAAGAGAACAACATATTTTTTCGTTTAAAAAGTCATTCTCTCGCAAATTTCAATAGAAATAATTTTTGTTGTCTAGAGGCACAAAATATGTTAATGTCTAAAGCTTTTTTTACATTGAAATTCCTCACATTCCCATGTCATAAACCTCTAAGATTAGTATTTATGTAGAAAGAACATGATGGAAAAAGAACAAGATGCAACTGTTCCTTAAAAGGAACGTGAATATCAAACATCTTCCTCGAGTGCTAAGAGGCAAGAGGGATTGCTTTTAAAATGTTCTCCAATGTCTGAAGTATCAACTTAAAGTATTTTTATTAATTTAAAATTTATGTGTATCAAAGATAGATGTTCAAACTCCTTAAAGATTATTTGGTGTATTATATTTCACCCATTCCAATCATTTTGAATATTTGCAATATCTTGCATCATCTTTGAACATTAAAAAGGAAATTGAATGTAATAAGTGTAAATTTTCATTAACATTAAGGATTTAATACTAAAATATTAAAATCATATTTTTAAAAAAATTCTTCAATAGTCAAAGTTTACTATTTTGTTATGTAGAGTACATTATTTTTATATTTTAAGTTTTCTTTTTTGTTATTCCATATTAAAATGTATTATTTTGTATTACTTGAGTAGCTATTTTGTATCTATAAATTATTATTTTGTGTGTTTTGTTTATGGGATTCAGTTCATTATGCTTTTTATTTATTGAAACATATTTTACGAATAGATTTGTATATATTACGTGTTTTATTTGAAATAATCAAGTTTATTATTTATTACTTTACAATTTATATATAATTTTAAGTATTGTTTTAGTATTATAAAATTATTGTTTTTAATGTAATGTGTGTGTCCATTATCATATTGTGAGTGACTTTATCTGGTCAGTTCTTTGTGTTTTTGCAACTAAATTAGTCATAATAAAAATATTATTAATGTAAGTTGCATTTAATATTTTTTTCCTTAAAAAACATTTTTAGGCATTTAGTATGTAATACTAATATAAGATAATACAAGAACCACATTTTTATTCATTAAATTTAAAGGGCTTCAAAAAATTTTATTGAACAAGGTTTGATAGTTGTTATAATAATAAAAAAAATACTGTATTCATACGTGCTAACTTATCGTGCTTATAATGCAAATATTTTAATTTATGAGGCTATATGGTATTAAAAAAATTACAAGTTAACCACATAGCATTTTTTTCTTTTTAAATTACAAATTTCTTTAAGTTGAAAAAATAATTTTTCTGTTGTTTTCTTGAAAACTGCACTGATTTGACAGCCAAAAAGGCATAATAAACAACAAAATCCTTTAAAAATTATGTTGTTAAATTGCCTACGTTATATATTTGATCTTAAAATATGCGTATTTTAAAGTAATAATAGAGAAAAAAAATTTACTTAAAATAATAATTGTTTTTGTATTGAACACTAATTAAATTATTATTTTTTTATGCTGTGCTGAATAATTTATGCAAATTTGTTTTTAAAAAAATAGTTCTAACTTTATTTTGGAACTATTAGCAGATTCATTTAATATAAATAATATTTAAATAACACACATGCTAAAAAATTAATATTTTTATTAAAAACATCTTTAAAATTACTGCACTATTTGCTTATTTTTTTTTACAAAACATCTACTTGTATTTGTGCATTGCAGTGTTATTCTGAAGTTTTCGTTGTCCTGAGATTCCTAAATTAAATAAAAAATATATATTTTTAATAATTTATTAAAAATAGTTTTATATAACTTTTTTTTATAACAAAAATCATCTTTTGAAAAGACAAATTTCAACACTAACTGTAAGGAATTTTATTTTATTTCCCCAACGAAGCTAAAGGGGGAATATGGTTTAAACTCGCATTGACTGACAAATTATAAGTAAGTTACCATCTATGATAATTAATGAACTCAGGTAATGTGAAAGTCATTATTGAGAAAAAGTTTTTAAAGAAATTAAGGTTGCATCATAATAGTGAAAGTAATTATTAAAGGTTAGTTTGGAGGGAAGTTAATTATGCCTGTACCTTAATTTGTGCAAAGAAGCAGAACATTTTAAAATACATGCTACAAATAAAATATTTGAATGCATACATACCTGTAAAATATAAATAGAATTACTATGACCAAAAGTCCTAGTCCTAGAATAATGGATGCAGCTAATACTGTTATGGCCAAATTGGGATTTAGTTGTAGCTCATTTTCACCTTTAAAAAAATAAGTTTCCACAATAAGTTTAACTGTAGATCAACATTTTCATATAACTAACAATGTTTATATACATTGTTTTTCAAAATTGTGGTTAGGTAAATAAAGTGAATCTTAAAATTTTTCTAAAGATAAGAAATCAAACAGGCATTAAAAGTGTTCATATTTTACAAACTTATCTAACCAAAAGAGTTAATTGTAAAAGTGTGTGTTACTTCTAATCTGGTTGTTTAAATTACTTCATAACTTTAATTAAAAAAGTCACGACTGAATTAGAAAATATTTGGGGATCTAAAGTAAAGAAATTTTTGAATACTACATATCAATTATTCAAATTTTTTTCACGTTTATTCTAAATCTTTTCAGATATCCATTTTCATACAAGTTATATTCAGATAACTCAGTATATATAGCTTAATTTCAGAAATTGGATTGGATTCCTGAATCCTTTTAATGAATTTAAATGGTGGTCGGGTAGATTGCAATTTACGTTTACACAATTACGTCGGGTAGTTAAAATTTACGTTTGCTGCTGATTTAACTTTTAAGGTTCTCCGCCAAACACCCCTTTCCAAACTTTTTGAGTAGAACTGTTTTATATCTGCTCTTGTAGGAACCAGCCTTTGACTAGTACGAGTTTACTTTTCTAGATTTTTTACGAAAGTATACTGCAGACGATTTTTACATTATTGGCCCAAAGCACGAATCCTGCGTTTATGAATGAAATGATTCCATTCAAGTCTTACCGTAAAGGTTCTTTCCCAGCGAGTCTTCCAACGGATTGTAGTAATCGTCGCCAATCCTGGCGCCATTCTCGTCCATTATGCTACAATCAGGTCCTCTCCACCCCTCTTCACACGAACACGTGTTCTTGTTTGTACACACCTGGAATATGGTATTTAGATCAAAATGAAATAATAAAAATATACAAATGGTCGACCAACTATAGAGGCTCTAGGTTTGTTCTAGGTTCTATCTATCTAACACACCGTCACGATTCTCCAATGTGATGCAATTACTTTGTAAATTTACCTACTCCTGAAGAATTAACTTAAATCAGGCAATTACCCAATTAAAAAAATAATGCTTTCTACCCTCTGGTCTCTGGATTATACTGTGATCTGTATAACTTGAATCCATGACATCTTTTACTGTTTCCATATTAAATTTCAATCCTTCCATATCATTCCATTTGATAAATTTGAATAGCTGAATAAGGTTCCCTCTAATCCTTCTCTGCTCTCGTCGATTGTTACATGTTAAAAGTTCTAAAGCCTATCTTCATAATTCATTCTCGAAGTACCTGGAACTATTTTCGTAGCCTTTCTAACAAATCAATTTATTTTTTTATAAGGTAACCGGAATTTTATTTTACGATGATTTATACACGCAATACCAAATTAGATTTACAATTCAATTATCCATAAAAAAAAACTTTTTTTTTTAATTAAAAAAAAAAAAAACACTAAAAAGATTTTTTTTTAAATATATTTTACAAACAAGTTCAAAGAATATAAATCTTTTATATTCATTTCATATTTATTACAACTGTTTGAAATCGGCGTAAAATTTACGCGCGGTATTTGTAACTCGACACCAACTTCAAAAACCTGTAATTAGTATAAAATGGGTTTTCTCTCTAATCAACTTAAACGCGTCAAGGAGGAGGTTATCAATACATACTTGTATATATTTTTATGTATGCTCACACTTGATTTCTGTTCTAATTCAGATATGTGGATAATATTTTTGTTGCTGAACAGGGGATGTCTCACTTGGGAACTTTTTGTACGAAATGTCCGATTATCCGGCATGTAACAATCTGAAATTCTCAATTATCCGGATAATTTTTTTTTAAAAATTGTCTAATTTCGATTTTTTTTATAGAGAAAAATTCACTTAAGCAAAAAATGCTCACAAAAATTGGTTATGCGTCTTTCGATTTCAAAATTTTTCTCTGTGGAAAGAGATTGTTTAACTATTATATAATTTCGTCGTTTACCCTGCATTTATTAAACCGGATAATCTCAAAGTATACTATATGGGGCGAGGAAAAAAATGGAGCAACAACTTAAGTTACATGTTGATTAATAGCAGGGCGAATAACACTCCAGCTAAACTACAAAGGAAAAAATTAAATTATCTATCTATCTAATCTAATACTATAAAACAAGAAATGTTTCTGTGTTTGTTTGCACGATTTCAAAATCCGCTCTAACGATATTCACGAAAATTGATGTATAAGCAATTTTTGGGGTATAAATTCGATTGGCACAGGTCTCGTCTTCAAAAAATGTCGCTTAGAAGGTAAAATTAAGCAGATTAAAAGTTCGATGTCATTCTTTCCTTTGAAAATTATTCATCGCGTATGGGTTAATAGGTTATACGGCAATAACAGTTAAACATTATTTAATTCATCATATGTTATTTTAATTCAAAATGCGTAAAATATTTTGATGAGATACTTTTATTATAAATTTTTATTCTTAAATAAAGTACTATTTTGTCATAAATGACCTAAAGAAATATCAGTAAATTAAAATTGAAAAATCATTTGCGATTTCAAATAAAGAAAAAACACATTCGGATCACTTTTTCGTCTGCTAAAAGTTTTCGAATATGTATTTAATAAAGAACTTGAACAAAAATCGTTTGCATTAAAAATATTCAAAGCTTGAACTTGAACAAATTTAATTCTGTGATTTGCTACTGTGTTTATGCGCGTGATGTTTATAAGTGGAATACACACACAAAAAAAAATTAAATTCTGTATAAGAAACAAGTAAAGGAAAATATCGTTTGGAATACACGTAAGTTTTTTTATTCCATATAAAATGGATTATTTATTCCGCTACGAATAATTTCTAGATCAGATCATCGGACATTTGTATGTATATACAGTGGCTCCCAAAAGTGTTCGTACACTTTAAAAATTAGTAGAAAAAGCGTTGTAATCTGGAATTGAATTCGAATATAAAGTCCAATATTATTTCACATCATCTCCATGTTATTCTGAATAAAACCTAATACATATTCTTTAAATATTGAATTATTTTCTATTTATAAAAATGAAAATGCAAGGAAACAGAGAAAAAAAACGCCACAAAAGTGATCGTACGCCAAAACATTTTCGAATAAATTCATAAATAAAATTATCGTCTGTCGCTTTTTTGTTTATTTTTGCATTGTGGTGACATTTAATATTCGTTTGGTATTAATTTTTGCTTGTTTACTTTGTAATATTCTATTTATTACTTAAAAATGGGATCGTAGTCGTAAGGAAACAACGAATAGCATTCGAATATTGATAATTTCTCATCAAAATGGTTGTAAATCATCTCGAAGTATTTCTAAATCAATAAATTTATCCAATTCTACGTGCAGTATGTGATAAAATGATTTAAAGAAGAAAATTGAATCAAAAACAAGGTAAGAAAATTTCATCCGGCAAAGTTAACTGAATGTGATTAGAGATTTACAGTTAGAAAATTTATGAAAAATTCACGTTTGAGTGTTGTAAAAATATCTCCAGTATTTATTGAAACATGTTCTACTTCCATTTCAATCGAAACTGTTCGACAAGTGCTCAGATGAGCTGGATTACATGAGCGTTCCGCCGAAGAAAATTTCTTGTTAGTGCGAAAAATAGAAAGCTTAGGCTTACCTTCGCAAATACCAATCACTTACTCGGAACAGTAAAGCATGCTTTGGACGTGTCCTTGTGCAAGGGTGCAAATTAGCATCAGTACTAGGTAATTTGGTATTTGATGATAGCATAATGAATCAGTAAGTTTATTTAAATATTTTAACACACAATTTCAAATTATAAGCTCAAAATTTGGGTATCGGAATCAACTTTGTTTCTTATCAAGATAACGATCTTTAGAACACGGCTCTTAATATTTGCTTCTGTTGCCTTTATAATTGTCCCCAAGTTCTGAAAAAACACCTCAGTCGCTGAATTTAAACCTAATAAAACCCATATGTAAAGAACTAGAGATTAGGAGTACGAAGATATGACATTAAAACGAAAAGCGAACTTAAAAAAGGAACAATCGAAGTATAGAAGAAATTAATACAAAAATTACAAAAAAAAAAAATGAAATTTATGCCTAGACGTTTAAAAGTTGTTGTGGATGTTACAGGACATCCTACTAAGTACTAATTTACCGAAAAAATGCAATATTTATTAATGTGTAGAGATTTTTTTAAAGTGTACGAAGACTTTTGTGAGATAATTTTTTTGTTACTTTTTAATTATTGATTTTAGAAAAAAAAAGTTTTACTATGTTTTTAAAATATTTTACATAGTTTTGTTAAGAACAACTTAAATATCTTAATAAAAAATTCCCATTCTGAAATATTATTTTTTATAATAAATAGAGCAGTATTTCTTTGAAATTCGTAAGTGTACGAACACTTATGGGAGCCACTGTATGTATTTCGTTTTTTGCTTAAGCGGATTTTTTTTTTCTATCCAACCAATAAAAATTTTTTAAATCGAACAATATCCGTTTTCAAACGGTCCGTTTAATTTAGAATTCGGGATAGTTAAATGCTGGATAACCGGATATTAGTTACAAAAGGTTCCCAAGTGAGGCATCCCTTCTCTATCCAACAAAAAAAAGTTAGCTAAATATCTTAATTAAAACGGAAATAATGCGTGATCATACGTTAAAAATATATATAACAGTCGAATTGATAACCTCCTCCTTTTGGTTTTGGTTGGAGTGCTTTAATCGTTTTTACATTAATCTCGTAACCAGGATTCGAACCCAGGTACATGGGGTGGCAGCTCGATGCTATCACTACACTGTTGGGCGTTAACCCGTATTATTGCCATCAGATGTAAAGCTCTTAATGGATAATTTATCTGCATCCATGATTGAACGTCGTACTAGAATTACACACAGTGATGGCTTTAGGCCCAAGAGAGGACACCGAAAGAAGAAGGGCCGAAAATTTTTGTGAAAACAATAAATATATAAATAATTTAAGTATGAAATATGCTGACAACTTTAGACATTTTCTAGGTTTATATTTTTAATTAAATTATATATTTTAATTAAATTTAGTCATTACTTTGAGATTAATTTCTTACTTGATTTAATTTCTTACTTACGTTACATTACAACTCGACTCAAACCAGAGAGGTGTTGGTCCGAAATGACGCGCTTTATCGACCAAGCCAGAAAAACTATTTTAAATTGTGACACTGTCATTTAAGAACCAAAAATAAAACCGAATGAGCTGATACCCCTGGTTAGAAAGGAAGTAAATAACTTTCGTTAGCCCATTGAACCAATCGTAAAGTTTACTTTTTTCTCTTTTTGGATATTTAAATTATTTTTCATATGCATGCTCTTTTATAATATTTTAAATTTTTAATTACTTATAAAGAGATAGCTTGTAAATCGTAGACCCAGTTTTTTGTTAATTAAAATAACATTGTAAAAGGGAGTTGGGTGCATTGATGGAAATACTGAAGATCCTTTGACGTAATATCACGTCCATGAGTGTCAAGGGATTGAAAATATGAAGATTCTTATTTCGCCAAAAGTGATTCATTGGCGAAAGTAGCCTTGACGATCGCAGAATGCTCAAAAATGATGGTGTTATTTATACAAGTGTGGTAATTGTAAATTATAATTAATATTTACTTTCTAATTTTTAACTTTAAATATTTTTATAGTCTGTGTTCTGTATTTTATTATTTTAAGTAAAAACATACTTACTCCATGGCCCGAACATGTTGCTCGCATATCTTCCAATGGACATTTCCCACTCACCAAACTTTTTATGCTTATACACGTTTGATTGAAGCACAACTAGGGGAACAAATGCATCGTTTAAAAAATTGGTAGGATTGTGCAAGAAACTATTCCTTAAAACAAATTTAGTTCTTTTCTTACCTTCTGATAACCACACTTTGTTCCATCCTGTACAAGGCTGTGCTCGAAATCTGCCGAAGAAAATGTTCTTGCTCTGAAATTAAAATGGAATTAAATGGACTCGTGTACATTGTCAGGGACGGTTTAAGGAATTTTTTGGAACACAGGGAAGCAAGTTTGGCGCCCTAATTTCCCCAAATAAATTTCGAAAGATAATTTTGCAGACTAATTTATATATTTAAATATTAGAATTTTCCAATTTTTTCAAAAAAAATCAATATTGATTTCTTTTTACTAAGGTACGAAATTCTAAAAAAATTATAAATTCTGAAACGACCCAGGCTACTGTTTTGGATCTGTCATGCAATAGGCTCCAAGAACAAACTCAACTCACATAGCTATAAACCCTTCAAATGCAACATAAAATTTTTTAATATTTAAGGATTCCATTTCCCCTGAAAATGAAGCTCGTTTCACTCACTTGCATTCGTGGACCACACCCTGTGCGTTCATTCTGTAAATGACGAAATCTACAGGGAGGTCTTCTTTGGAAGCAGGGGCCTTCTCGCCTTCGCTGCACTGCAAGGAACCGCAATACGAGTCTCTGAAAAACAACAACTTCAAAGTTTCAGCACAAAAGAAAAACGATGAATATCGTTAGATAAAAATGTTGCAGAGCGGAATCTTGAAAATAATAATACAACGGTGTTTCATCAAAATAAAGATTAGTGATATCAGTATTTTAGTCATAGACAACAACAAAAAACAATACAGAAATATACCATGCAAAGTGATCGAATGTTTTCAGATAAAAATACAAATACAAATAATGTCGACCCACTACAGGCTCTGGGCCCAGCAAGGTTGATCCTGTCAATCCATCATCCTCACGATTCCCCAATGCCGATTCAACTGCTTTTTAAAACTACCCACTCCTGAAGAATTAACAATATACTCAGGCAAACTATTCCATTTGTCTATAACCCTATTTAAAAAAATAATACTTTCTAACGTTCCGATGAAGCTTTGATTTGTATAATTTAAATCCATGACCTCTAGTCACATTAGCAATATTAAATTCCAATCCCTCCACATCACCCAATTTGATAAATTTGAATAAATTTATCAAATTGGCAGGATGCAAAACCCACTTACCGACCAAAGGCCGAGTTCAGTAAAATTTTATATTAAATCAATCCGTTTAGCTGTTTACACCAGCCTACAGAAACTCCTGGAGTTGTCGGGTTATACTTACTGAAGAGTGCACTTTCGAATCTCTCCTCTGCCATCCAAACCGCAATTCCCATTCGGCGTCCCGAGAACGTTCAGTTTTTCGAAACAGGCCACGTTCGCACTGTCAGCATCTGCAAATTAATGTGTTAATTTGATTAACCATATTTTTAATATCATAGTTTCATTCTGAGTTTAAAGCTGGGAAACATGTCCTCGTGCTTTTCATATGAGACACCGGATTGGTTGATTTCCCTCCGAGACACTGAAACAAACCAATCCAGTGTCTCGTCAGTGTCTCGTCTCGTGTCTCGTCGTCAAGAACTGTGTCTTCGGATGAAAAGCGCGAGGGCATGTTCCCCAGCTTTAAAGAAATATATTTAAAAATTTTTAAACATTATTTTTTTTTTCAAAAAAATTATTAGGACATTTTTATACATTTTTATTTCTTACATATTCTAAACTATAGACGTCGGCTTAATTCGCAAACCGCGTAACTCGTGTGGCTGGGTTTGATCAGACGTAGCGAAAGCTGCTTGACGACAAAATTTCAGCAATTCCCTTCCAAATGTGGAATTGTTTTAAAGCGACAAGTGATCTTTTATCGTTAAGCCTGCGCTACGTTTCGTCGCCAAGCAGCTTTCGCTACAGCTGCTGATTCCGCAGTTTGGAGTTGCGTGGCTTGCGAATTAAGCCGACGATATGTTTTTAAAACAATTTCAAAAGCCGTAAAAAAAAAATCTCATCTTTTAAATCAGGGTTATACGTTGAATTTGGCGAAAAATATTTTTAAAGGTATTTTTAATTGTGTAAATGGGCCTATACGGTCACGTTACCTTCTCCCCATATGCCCTGACATTGCGTCTTTATCAAAGGACACAATCCGTGGAAGCAGTATCCGACTCCTCCCGAGCAGATGGCTCCGTTCCTCTTGTACAGGTCATCGGAGCACTGAAAGAGAAAGAGATTTCATGCTCCAACATGTTCAAGAGAATGGGAGAAAATCACTAAACTCACAAAGAACTAGATTTGTTTAACTCCGCATTGCTGGAAGACCCGTTAATGTGTATATATATATATATATATATATACATGCCCCGCCGAGGATCGAACCCTCAAACTATCGTCCCGAAGTTTAGCATTCTACCAACTAAGCTTCAAAGTCACTTCCTGCAATCTTTAAATAAAAATTATAAGATAAGAACTTTATTCATTACTTCTAAAATTGTTAAAATCATTCAAATAACTAAATGGAATTTTACTAATCCGAGCCTCAAATACTACATCTTGGGGACGAATAGTATTTATATATAAATAATTTTTCGGCCTTTAATGCAAAGAGAAAGTAGGTGCAATTCACAGACAGACTCTTATATTAATATATAGACTAAATCTGTTTCTCAATTGACAATCATGCAAAATTTGGCAAGGTACATTTTCATCGAACGTTGGCCAGAACATGGCAAAATACAAATGTACTATTGAGTTAAATATATATAAATATTTATAATAAGATACAATTTGGGAAATCAAGACATTCCGGACAGGACAATAACATGAGTGAACAAGATCAAGATTTCTCTGTTAAATGACGTGACGAAATTATATGGTAAGCATAGGGCATAAAAATTAAATAAGGTTGGTATAAAAAATTATACAAAATTAAAATGGTATATACAAAATTAGAATGGTATTTAAACCATCTTATTCACAATGTATGAAAAGAATATCTATAGGTAGATTTAGAATAATTTTAAGGGGAGGGAGGGGGGTGGAACTTGGAACCCAAGACAATTTATATCTGTTCTGTGACTTAGGACAAGACAAGAACAATCAACGTCTTAGTTGAATTTTTTTTTAAAAAAATGGCTCAAAAGTTCTAAGTTTGAGACTTTGTTACAATTTTAAGGAAATCACGGAATTGTTTTATTTGAAGGGTTAGAGAAACTTGAACACATTTTTTTCTATCTCATTGACGAGTTTAAATGTAATATATTAAAAATAGCTTTAATAAGAAGGGTTGACAATGGTAGTTTTTGCTCCAAGTCAGAGATGTGTAGGTCCTGCATATAAAACGAAAACAATTGCAAATTCAAATGGTTTTTTTTACTCACTTGTCCTTCCTTACCATTGCAGAATTCGGGAATGTCACACTCTCCTTTCGATGAACGACACATGTGGTCTGCCGATAATAGCTAAAAAAATTACTTTCTATTTGAAATGATGATTTAAATAAGTTAATAAAACATTATTTATACTCTAATTAGTAATAGTAACGTAATGTAACTCTATCGCTCCCGATGGTCTCACACTAAAACCGCCTGTTTACAGATCTGTAGGTTAATTTGTGAATAACAGTGAGAAATCCAAAAGTCACTTTCATAGACAATTGTGTAAATAAATAAGCTTTTTTGTGTTATTTTTTGCTATTGTAATTTTTGTTAAAATCTGTTAATATTTGACTTTTTTATCGCTAATAACGTAAGTAAGTCTGGTGGTTCAAAATGGAAACTGGATACATTTCTCCATTGAACCTTTATAATGCTCCATTGATGCTTTTAATTTCATAATAATAGTATTTATTTCGGAACGTTGTTATTTTTCAAAAAAGTAAAACGCATTCCTTTTCTAATAAATAGTTAAACATTATTTCTTTAAAGAGGATAAAACAACAGTTAATAGTTAGTAGATCAAGTAAAATAATTTTAACAACATTTTCAATGACTATATGACGTTTATGTTCATTAAAATTCGGACAATAATTTTAATATTAATCGTGGAAAAACGTTAGAGAGAAGACCTTTTTTACAGCAACCCTACAATATTAAAAACGCGTACTCATCCTTGAAGAAGCTTTCGTCATTTTTGACGAAATAGACAAAGTGAAAAAGGGAGAAAATTTCAAATAAAATTCGACGTCAAGGGATTTCTTGGCTCAAAGTCACTCGCGCTATCGACCAAGCCAGAAAAGCTCTTTAGGATTGTAGAAACATACATATACTAACCAAAATGGGATGATACTTCTCTGGAAAGGAATCGGAGTAAATTAGTTTTTGTTAAAAATGTGGATTCTTGTTTAATCAAAAGTCAAGTGATTCACTGACGAAATTATTGTCAAAATAGACGAAGGCAGCCTTGACGATCGCCGAATGTTAATAAATGATAGTGTTATTTCTGCGAGTGTAGAATATAGCGACCCTCTGAGAAAGTCTCAATCGATTGATCAGTTCATTTGTAGTAACTATATACAAGTTGTTATAATGAATATCTCGTATTGGTTCCGTGGTAGGTCGTTATATCGAAAGCCTACTGCATTTCCACGAGTATACATACACAAAAAGTTGCGTCTATAGATCAACATAAGTTCGTGTCAATGTTAATAAGTTCGTACCCTTTTAAATCATCTACATTAATCATCTACCACATCTACATGAATCATCTACCACATCTACATGAATCATCTACATTAACCCTAAGCAAAATAAGTTCGTATCCTTTTATTCATTTACATAAATTTATGGATAAGTTTATATGAAATTTCTGAACAATATAAAACGTAAGAAAAAGTTTTAGATTTTTAAAAATCCAATCTGTATTTTTTTATCAATTACAAATGTAGTTGTCAATGTTTGATTCGGTTACATTTCATTTTTATATAATGTTTATTAAATGATTTCATTACATAAAAAGACGGCATTATTCTGTTCTTTGAGTTGAAAATTAAAAAATAAGATTTATTTTGCTATTGAACGTGATCAGATTTATGTTTATACAGTTATTTTTCACGGAGTTAGAGTGGCGAAATAGAACATCCTAAAAGCGACGTGTTTCTGTACCGATACTCCATGTGTTTTAAAGACACTTCACTTCAAAAGAAATAACATAAATATATTTTATTTTATCTGAATAATTTTCATTTTGCGCATTTTTTTTCTGATGAGCGCGGGCCCCCATAACCCCCTACAAAAGGTGCAGCCCTGTGCGGCGGCACTCGTCGCACACCCCTAAGGGCTTTCCTAAATACAGTACAGTGTAATTGTAAATGTTCATTAATGCATATCGTGATAACTTATTAATTTACAACATAGCATAATCAATTAGATTTCCGCACGTTACCTAAAGTTGATTTATATTAAAACATTAATATTTAAACAACATTCTTTAATCTCGTCTATTACCATCTACAATACTATCTCAGCAGTTCTCGGTTTTTCTAATCTTTGTCTTATCAATCAATTAAATTAACCTACTAATTCACGCTTACGGAGTTTATACATTAATTTAATTCAATTTCGCCTCGCAAAATTATCATGAAATTAGATGCTCATGAATTAGAGAGATAACTTCCAAATGCACATATTTTGAGAAAACGTAGATGGGAATTTGTCTAGGTATTTGAAAATTGTGTAACAATTATCAGACAACTTAATTGGGAAATAAAAATAAAGTAAAGCTAATAGGCGTTAATTATGCGTGAGTACTTGAAGTAAGGAATTTATCAAATTGTTTCCCGGTGTTGTAACAATATTGAAATCTGATCGGAAAGGTTGCCGTTTAGTTCTGTCGTGTTTCTAATGATTTTGTAACTTTGCAAAGGAGATATTTTAACTAACGTGCAAAAGGTGAATGCACCAGTAACCGACCACGTACCGACCATTTGGAAAAATTAATTAAAATTTGCAGGATATAATTAATTTTTTTAAACGTTTCTTCAAACAATCTTACTTAAAGACTTTTAAAATTTATGTAAATTTCATTTCACAGTCTAATATGAGCTCAGTAGGAACAGTTTGTCACTGGTCAGAAATTGGTCTTAACTTGTCGGTATTGGCACATTCTGACTTTTCGGTTATAATTCAGAAGGTTTTACAACGTATCAAAGAGAGAATGTCAGTTAATTTCAGTATTTGGTCATGATTCTTAATCTTTTGATATCTGGTCATATTTATGACGGCTTTGCGACGTTGCAAAATGGTAACTCTAAATTTTATTAGAATTTTGGCAATGTTATAGCGTAACAAAGTGTTTATTATTCAATCTAAAGATTTCGTCCTAATTCTGATAGTCTTTACAATGCTTCATATTAATAACTTCAAGAGTTTGTTTTTACTGTTTTTCAACGTGGGAAATAGAATATCTTCTAAATTATAGATCGAACGGTTTTGGAATATCACAAAAATGGTAGTTTTAAGATTTCGTTATAATTTGAACTGCTTTATAATGTAGCAAACTATGTGTTCATCTGAGCTCAAGACTTCATCACAATCCTGTAGCCTTTTACAATGTGCAAAGATTACACAGTATATAGTTATTTTCTTTGATATATTCTTTGATAAGTTCAACACTTCGACATAAGAAGAATTATAAGACCACGCTTTCACTGTATTCCGTAATAGGAAAATCGTTAACATCACTACCCAATAATTATCATAGTAAATTATTTCTAATGCTTCTGGATATGAAATTTCTGTTATATTTTCTTATAAAAAATACCAAATGTTCTTTTTAAAACGACATCAAATAACTTAATGCTTGTAGTATATTCCATGTAAGTAGCGAACTAATGAAGCGATCCTTTACCTTGCACTTCTTGCAGCAGGGCCCGGAAGAGCACTGCGCATGCTTGATCAGCTTGCAAGTCAGTGGGTCGCAACAGGGGTCGCGTACCGCGCATTCCTTGCAAAAAGAAGATATCATAATGACATTAATTAAATTGAAATAAAATAAAACACAACTATAATAAAAATGACAAATTGTAAACCACTATTTTGTAAACCACTATCACTTCGTTAAGTGCCTTAATGTACGCTGATTGGCCAAAATAGGACTATACCCATAACCCATGTGCTTCCATACTCAATATGCTGAAGTGGGTGGAAAAAAATGGGTTCAGAGATCCTATGACAGGATCATTGATTAAAATCTGCTGTAATTTGCTGCATTGTTAATGCTATTCAAACCTAGACACTCTTCTTTTCGCTCTAGCATTCAGTAGCTGCTGAAAACCACGGGAGGCACGTTGAGACCCAGTTTATTTTGTTGTCTAACAGTCAAATATTTAAACAATTTTACTAGAGTTACTTTTGAAAATTTTACAAATGAAGCGGTTTTACCGATGGTCACTTTATAATTCCGAGCATCCGCAATTATCTCGCGTCCAAAGTCCTTCAAATTACTTTTTTTACTAATATCAGTTTGAACAAAAAGCTTCTATTAACGGTCTAAGAGAGAAAGGGCACCTTTCCTTTTTTTTTAAACGAGTACCTCTCATTCTCGCTGGTGAAGTGTGACGTCATAGCTCATTTATTTAAAAACGTCAGATGGTCATAAAATTTTGGGCACTCAGTGTATACGGAAAGTATAATTTAAGAATTTAAGGTAAAATTTAGCGTTATTCATTTTATTCTTTTTGTAACATTCTAAGAATCTTATCAATGGAGGAAGTCCCTATCAAAAAGAATTAACTTATACCTCCAATCTTTATTTTAAACCAATTCTAAAATTGTCGTTTAAAAACAAACTATTTCATTGAATTTTGCGTGATGCATAGGGGGAAATATATTTTTTTAAATACAATAACTTTAAATATTTGTATTAAAGAATAAAATGTACACTGTAAAAAAAACTTAACATTTCGGAAAATTACCGTATAACTCTGAACCTTAAAGTTAGAGTAACGTTTGAAACCGTAACTCTAACGTTAAGGTTTAAAATAAATTTCCTATATCAACTTACAGTTTAAAGCCGTATTAAACCATTTTAACTTGGTTTTTGCAGTTTTTTAACCGTTTTTATACGAATGTTTAAGCGTATATTTTATTGTTATAATCTGGAGACTCAGCAGCCGTAAATTTTAAATTAAACTTTAAATATTACGGAATATTATTTTTTGCAGTGTATAATTAAAAACTCAATAATTAAAACTAAATAAAATATACAAAATTTACTGTACTTTGTAAAAAGAACCGAAAACAAATTTGCGATTTAAAACATAAATTTCATTTCCAAATTAAATAAAAAATTTAAAAAACACTATTATATCGATATTTCCGATTATTTCAGATTTAATGGATATACCATTCACCGTAATATTTAAAAAAAAATTAAATGTGGAAAAAGTGCCCCTGTATCAAAATTGCCCCAGTCACCTCCAAGGAGTCCTTTCATCCCTTACCTCTGGTGGTCCGCAGTCGCACTCTTCCGATTCCTCCAGGACGCTGTTTCCGCAAATGGACTTTCTCTACACTGATGAAAAAAGCGATTTACAAGTGGCATACACACAAAGGACACACGTTAAAGAATATTAAAAATATATATATTCTTGTATTACATTAAAGGTTTCACAGATACGGTTCCACCAATACTGGTATTATTTCTTTTACGAAATGTAGTTCGGGTTCTGGAATATGTTTTACGGACGCGGTTTAACATTAGGAGTTGTGCATCGTATATATGAGCTTAGTCCCGTCTGGCGTTCGTCTCTTGTTGGCTGCTTTGACGAGTTGGCGTTATTTCTCTTCTATTTTGGCTTAGCGTTGCGAGCCCGACCGGGTCGCTTGATCTAACAGAGCCGTCGCTAAGAGGGGCTGTGTGTGTGTGGTCCACCTCCCGTTAATTTTCCAAATCGGCATATTCAGCATTTTTACTTATTCAATTTAAGAAAAATTCAAATTGTAAAATAATTTGTCAATTTTGTTTATATTTTAAATATATTTTTTTTGTCATTAGCCAACTACGGTTCTTTTTAGATACATTTCGGTATTCAAAATCATTTTAAATAGAAGGTTGCGATAATCAAAAACGAGTTAAATTATTATTAATCAAAGAAATTTTACATGCGAAATAGACGTTGAATGTCAGATTTGGAAAATTACTGAATTTTTAGAACTACTTCACCAAAATTTTCGGTTGGTAAATTATTGTCGTTCACGCTCCCTAATCGTATTCCTCCTGGCGACGGCCCAGTGTCTATACATAACAGTTGTCAATAAAAAGCGCACAAAGCGATACAAATAAAATCTGTTTGAAGACCACACAGTAGCCAAAATGCAAAAGCAGTTACTATATCCAAAAATCCGAAAATTAGGTTTTGAAATCAATAGGTACTTCATTACTTTGACTTCAATTTTCAAATATAATAAAAGAGCAAATTCATTATTTAATAATAATAATTCAGAAAAGACATTACTGAGAGTCAAAATCGCTATATTCACGCTAATCTAATAGATACAGATGCAAAAGTAAATCGGAGATATTACTTGATACAGATACAAAATCAGTTATATCCAGCAAACGTAGGAGTCAGCGAACGTAATATCTGATTGGTTGAAATGTGGATATACCGCTTTTGCCTATTGAACAAAAACAAAACAAAGTAGCTACGCATCCAATTTTAAATCCAGTTAAATCCTTATTCCAGTGGCAATGCAAGCTATGCGAATATTAAAATTTAGATTAAAAGTATTCAATAATCTAAAAACTTTTACATTTGAGTAAAAAAAATATCTTTACAAAAAAAAATTATTATTATATTAATAATATATTTAAATTTGATAGCTTTTTACGGTTAACTCAAAAAAATCTTTTCGTGTATATAGCTGATTTTGCATCTAGACTACTCAAATGAAGAATCGTCTCCTTAAGTTTCAAATTTATTTTTCAAAATAGGTTCCAACGATTTTCTTTAAAAGTCACGATTTAACATATTTGTGTATGATTTTTTTTTTTTTAAATCGATGTCAGTAAAATTTATGTAGAAATTTGGCAAAGGTGTAACAGAATTGCTACTTTAAATAGCATGCAAAAACATCTGAATATCGAATATAAACCAAGCATCTACAACTATTATTCGAGATACATTTAGTTAGTAAAAGCTTTTTGGTTTGGCGAAAAGTAAATTAAAAAAAAACACTCTGCGGATAATTTTGCAATTCTCTGTACAGAAAAGTAATAGAGGTATTTAAAAGAATTAAGAATTTCAAAATGTTCTCCCTTGTAGATATGACGACACTTTCTTGAGAGAACATGAAAGATAAAAATAACGCACATATTGCGATATTTTTCGGTAAAAAACAATAGCGATTGTTTTATTTGAGAAATTTTTTAATAATAAATATTGACTATGATTTGTCTCACATTATTATTGAGTATGATTAATATTTATATATATATATATATATATATATATATATATATATATATATATATATATATATATATATATATATATATATATATATATATATATATATATATATAACAATTCTGCATTTAAAAATCAAAAAATAAAATAAAAACTTTTTATAGGGTTCAAAATGTCAAGATGATTTGGATTTTAAGCTGGAAAAATTATTTATATGTTTAGGACATGAGCCTAGTCTTTAATTATTTTGATAAATTAAATTGATAAATTAAATTGATAAATTATTTGATAAATTAATCAAATTTAATTCCTTATATTTCTTAATTAAAGACTACCTTCGAATGAAAACATTTTTTTTCTCTTCAACTATTTCAAAATACTTTTTTTTATTTTTTAACTTATATTAGAAGTTTTAATTACTTTGCACACGTTATTTATGTTTCGGTATCATTAAAAAACAAAATTTAAACCAACTTTACCATTGTAGGCATGTTGAAAAGACAGGCTCCATAACCTCTATTAAGTGTTTTGTGGTATTCCATAATACTGCAGTTGGAAAAAATTGAGGAGCTGAAGTACCTGCAAAAGTATATTATTCTATAGAAGAAGTCTATTTCAACCATAATTAAAAACATTATCCAAATTAAAATATAAAGAGGATAGAAATAATACTTTATATTTTATCTTAAGAAAATATTTGAATAGATATTTAAATAAATATTTTAACTTATATTGATATAGGGGTTATATTCCAGCACGACGTGTGTGACATTCAGACAACATTTTTCAGCACATTTGTACTTATTTTAACTTTAAAACAACTGCAATTTTGAAAACAACAAATTGATATCTGTCATTGATGCCTTGAGATATAATTAATCTCATTGGAATGTTTTTTACGTTGCAGATATAAATTTTTAATTTTACGTGACGTGTATGATTCATTTGTTTGTAATTTTGTCACACACGTCACATAAAATTAAATATATAGATCTCTGCATTCATGCAACTTAAACATTTCCAATGAGATTAATTATATCTTAAGACATCAATGACACATATCAATTTGTTGTTTCGCAGTTGTACAAAAGTGCTGAAAAAAGTTGTCTGAATGTCACACACTTCATGCTGGAATACCCCTATATTATTTTACCTAATATTTTAGCATATGCAATAATACATAAAAAAAAACGTTCAAATTAATTATTTAATTTCTGGCGTAATAATGACTACTCATATTGAGGGAGGGGGGGGGGGGGAAGGGGTTGGAGATCGTAGGGGTAAAATATTTCTAAAACAAATTTCAGGTATCTGGAAGATATTTTGCATGTACACTACTTTTTAGAAAGAAAATGCGTGCAGTGGTTAGTTAATATTTAGCGAAGACTATGTTCAGGGCGTGGACAGAATATCTTTCTACATTTTTTTTCTAGATTATATTCTAATTAATAAGTTAAACTATATATTTATCAATATTTTCATTATTTTTATTTCAAATGGTCACTCTGTGGTGGTCACTTCAAATAACAATACTTACTCTCAGACTTGAGTAATTGCTTAGCTCGATGATAATGTATCGGAGTAGTATGCGTAATGCCTCAGGTTCGAGTCGGGGTGTTTGCCGAAACGCATGGTGATACATGTATTCTAAACTTTGGATGACGAAAACACAAATGCACCGCCTACATTTGCGTTCATGTACTTCGAGCATGGATCCTTCATAGTAGAGAAACATAATGTTATAATCTCGCTAACATCAAAGTGAGGCCAACATGTATGACCTCAGACACGTGGTTAATTACGTCATTCCATTCATAAATTTTCGCTGTTACACATTTCACAATTCATCAGCTAATCGCGAGTATTTTTTTAATTCATAATTTTGGAAAGCAGTCACGTGTCTGAGGCCATTCGGTCTGAGATGTTCGTTTCGCGAGAATGACGTCATATTCGATCTACTACAGTCTATTCATGCTCGAAGTTCATGTAGTAATTAGGTCGTTTATCAATTTAAAAGTTAATGTATAAATAGTATTCAACTTACGGTGCTTCACTTGCCATGACACATCCGGGATTCTCGGAACAAATGCAATCTATAAAACAAAATTCAAATGAAATTTCAAATGACTAAAGTTTGTGTATATTTCAGTAATATGTACGCATATTTCGAAATTATATGCTGCTTAACAAAGAAAGCTGTAAAACTTGTTTATTTAAAAGGGAAAAAACTACATAAATTGAAGAAAAAAATTAAAGTAGGGTAAAAAATCATATAAAATAATATGAGTTTTGTAAGGCCCTGTTATCCAATTATTTTCAAATATAGTTTTAAAATAAGCATAGTTTCGATTTGACAATTTAGAAAAATTCCTGCCTCATTTTTAAAAGTTAAATAAGCGAAAAAATGTGGATTTTTATATTAATGGTTCTGCAACCCTCTCTTACCAGAAATGGAGGTAAGATTATTTTGTGTTGTTTAACACACACTAACGCATCTTCGAGTTACAATTTAATAGTAAATGTAAGAGGTCATTTTTGACATTAATACAGAAACGATAATTTTTTCATCGTTTCACAAATGTTTAAAATCATATAAAATAGTGTCACAATTTCTTAAGAAATGTGGGTTAAGGTATTATAGCTTTATTAAACGTATATATAGTTTGGAAAAGTTTTAATTTTCTTTTTCATAATGTCTTTCATTGCTAGGTTTAAGTTGCAGTTTTTTTAAAGTGAACAAGGAGTGATAATAATTTTATATAAAAAGTAATAAAATTATCCGAGTCTATCTTTTTTTTATTGCAAATACTTAAATAAAATGTTAAAAAAAACTAGTACGTAGAAAAACGGAATAAACTTTTAAAGAAACTTTTCTTTTACAAATGTACGAAGAAAAGTATTTGAAGGATTTGTAATCCTTCAAATCTATGTCTTTCTACATATACATGCTTCGGATTCGGGATACTTTGAAATTACCACATATATGGTAATAAGTTTTATTTCCTGCCCACTCCCGAGGGATATACAGGTGGCCAATTTTGACTCCATCGTCACGACAGAGTGACAAATTACACTCCATAGAATGGTATTACAATGGTTGTTTACACACTCCAAGTGGGAAATGAGCAACACGCTCTTGGAGATTTCACATAAAGTATCAATCAACTTTTACATATATCTCAGTATTGGGAGTAAAACTCTCAGAGGGAAAACAAAATAAAATTAAAAAGAAAAAAGAAAAAAAACACGCACAAAAACAAAGTCCATTGGTGAGTGACATTTTTCATATTTGAAAGAGTTCGAGAAATCATAATCCATTGTCCTATATGTAATTGTTCAATTTGTGAAAGGTTGAAATATTTAGAATGTCACCCTGGAGAGATCGTGCACAAGAGCCCTGGAAGGTAAAGTTCTGGAAAAACATATATGTAACAGTTCAATTTAAATGTTCATCTTTTCCAACAGGGACTGCACTATGATTTGGAAGAAGTGTACATTGTTCTTATTCAGTAAGAGAGTTTTCATGTCGAGAGCTGCGAAATTTAGTGGTAGAAGATTGAATCTGTGATGTTCATATTCCCCACAGTGATAAGTGTAGTGTCGAGTGTCCCCTTGTTCTTGGTCAAAAGGGCAAATGGGATTCCACATACATGGTAAATATACTTATGAAACGTGTCTAACAAAATGACAGACTTAACAATATTTTTATTCTGATTTAGAGTTTTGTATTTAAAATATACTTACGCGTTTTCTCGTGCGTCATCCCAAGGTTATGGCCAATCAAATGAGCGAGAGTTATGGAAGTCACGTGTGGCTGAAACACATCAGTAACCTATAAAAGCACATATAGAGTTATAACCTGTATGTTATAATGTTAACATTTTAATTTTCTAGTTATTTTTACTTTATATTTTTTTATACTGATACTTCTTATATTCGAAGTAACTTTTTTAAAATTCAGTATTATTCACAGAAATGTATTATCTAAATCTAAGAAGGTAATTTTACCACTGTATAGGAATTTGGTTAGGCCTCACCTAGAATATGCATTTCAATTCTGGTCACCTTATCTTAAAAAGGATGTTGGTTTTTTAGAACGGGTTCAACATAGATCCATGAAAATGATTCAGGGTACTTCGGGAATGAATTATTGAAAGAGGCTTAGAACTCTAAATATGTATACATTCGATGAGAGACGGATTAGAGGGGACCTTATTCAGTTATTAAAATTTATCAAATTGGGTGATGTGGAGGGATTGGAATTTAATATTGCCTATGTGAATAGAGGTCATGGATTCAAATTATACAAATCACAGCTGTATCGGGACGTTAGAAAGCATTATATTTTTAATAGGATTATAGACAAATGGAATAGTTTGCCTGAGTATGTTGTTAATTCTTCAGGAGTGGGTAGTTTTAAACAGCAATTGGATCGGCATTGGTGAATCGTGAAGATGATAGATTGGCAGAACCAACCTTGCTGGGTCTAGAGCCTGTAGTTGTTCGACATAAACTTTATTTGTATAAATTGTCCCTACCCTTATTGAAATGACTTCTACTTATAATAGAAATTATAATAAAAAAAGTATTTTCTAAGGTTATTAGCAATGGAAACCATTTAAATTTCCGGTTTGTTAACTGGATTATAATACTATGAAAATATTTTGTATATTTTTACAAACACAATGCTATAAGTATAAAATTTCCCGCCCAAATAATCTTCATACTTTTAGTATATTCATATAATAATTTCGAACAATTAAAATAAAAGTTGAATAAAATAGATAATTCAGCTTGAAAAAGAAGTTAACATTTTTACATAATAAATTCATTTTTTTTCGAAACTTATTGTAATATTGACGAATGTTGATTAAATTGGCAGTGTTTCTCCTTTTAGATCAAATATATTTAGTTATACTTTATTAGAAAAACTAGTATTTTATTACTTGTTGTTGTTTGTTTGTTGTATTACATTTTAATAAATATTACGAATATTTATTGCATATTCAATCATTTAAAACTTATTAAAGACTAATAATATAGAAATAGAACTAATATAGGATTAGAAATAACTTATAAATATATCATACACTGGTTACACCAACTGCATTTACGGTACAAATAGTATCAAGATTGGCTTTGCCTCTTTTATTCAAGTCGAACCTCAGACCTCTGAAAAAATTGTACGACAAAATAAATTATTATGGAATATTTTGTACTTTTATAAATAATAAAGTGGCTGCAACATAATACATTAAAATCGGTTATAAAGAGACTAATTATTAAGAAATAAACTACCATACAGGGAATTTTCCTAAATATTGTAAATTTACTTCTATATTTTGGCCTACACATTAAGTTTATATTTTAAAAGTATATAATGACTACAATTGTTTAAAAATTCTCTATAAAAACTCTTCTTTCAACGTAATTATTTATAATATCTTTGTGTAGTTAAACATTTGTTCGTAGTTGTTGTTCCTCAAACATTTAAAAGAGGGCTTACATGTACTTCTAACGGTTTTTGGGTATTGCTAAAATGGTTGCATTAATGTACAATATATTTAGGTATTAGAAGCTCTAACGATTGAGAAAAAATCAAAGAAATAAAGAAAATATGACATAGTTAACGTAGAAAGTTGTAGTTGTGTCATCAATACCGAACTTTTTTCGAGCGACTTTTGGTTCATAACAGGTTGTATGAAATTGCAGACAACATATATTTAAAAAATTGAGAAGCAACTTACGACAGCAATTGTGCAGAATCGATGGAAATCCTTTTGATTCTCCGTTCAGAGTACGTCTGGAATTCTTTTAAAGTTTCGGAAATATCCGACTGCATGACGATTTGATCTTCAGCCCAAATCTCGACGTACACGATGCTGATGTAGGTATTGAGAGGGCGGAACAGCTGGAATGGACAAATGTATTGATACAGGGTGGTCCCAAATTTTTGGCGATAGTCATTGTTTGACTGTTTTAAATACACATAATAAATCATTCTTTTGCTATGTTTTATCTTCTTTTGTTTGTTGCTACGAAAGCTAAACGACTTGTTTAAAATGTAAGCGAAATAGTTAGGCAAAAATATTGTTTTATTATGCCGATGCAGCTAAATGGGAAACAGCCAAACAATGACGATCGTCGAACGATTTGTGACCACCCTGTATAATTCTTTCATGCCTTCCTTAACACGACTACAACTATAAAGTAAGCGATTTTAATAAGAGATACGACTGTGTAAATGTGTATCGAAAATTGATTTGAAAGTCCATTAATGCATCATAAGATTTAAATTTAGATAACCCGTGTCCATCTAGACAGATGCATGGTTTAAGACACGTAACGTTAATCACAAGTGACTTACACCTGTTTGGATTCCAATAAGACCACTTCACACTTTCTATGTTGTGTCTCGTTTCTAGAACGATGTTTGCAAGCGACAGACAAAGGTAAAGTAGATTCAACCGCACTAACGCTGTTTCGCTTCTCATGTTTTAATTACGCACATTTTCGCTACGATATATATCCTTTAACCACCAAAACACCACTATAATCCAATGACGAAATATTGACATTATGCACGACTTGGAATAAAGATTACACATTGCGTCATTTTAACGTCTAAGTGAACAAATGTTATTGGTTGGTGGCGATCACGTGCTTCGCTATTTACCAATAACAGACGCTAATCAATCACGTGCTTGTGTTCATCCAGAATTATTTTAATCTCGATATCAAGTCGTTCATAATGGCCATTTAGTTCGGTTTAATGTATATCCCAGTGAGGAGACCCAATAACACATTTGCAACATTTCGTTCCGAAATGCTTTTGCTGGGATTTCGCGGTTCACGCTCATAAACTTCCTATCACAATTTCGTTATTCTACCCACTAGATTTTTGTGTCTGGACAAAGCAACTCACATTTTCTTAATAAATATTTAAATGTTACACAGGATAGGCTGCCTAATGTCTGGAGCTACGCGGGCTTAATTCAGGTATTAAATATTTATTCTTAGAATTAAAATATATTTTTAACAAAAAATAGTTAATTTAATATATTGATATTCATAGCGCTGTCACAAGCGAAAAATAAACATTTCGTATTTACCAAGTCAGCATAATTCACAATTTCTATAGCTGATGCTACAACGTCTTTAGGAGGTAATTTAAATTTCTCAAACTAAAAAAAAAATACATTCCAATCAAAAGCAACACATTTTTTACAATTTGCACGAAAACAACATACTATACAATACACCAAAATAAAGCGTTTATCATTAGAATATAATATTTACTATAATTATAATTTATTTTTAAAATTTTGAAAATAAATTTATATTTAAGCAGCCAAAATTCTTGATAAAAAAATGCTTTAAAAATAATTGTTGTTTTTAAATGCATGTTTCAGCGCAAATATTTAAATATAAACTATTATTCCATAAATATTTATAGGGCAAATGTTCCAATTTTCGACCAGTTAACACCAATTTCCGAACTGTGTGCCAAACCTATAACTGCCGAACTCAAATTAGACTATGAAATGAAATTTACCTTAATTTTAAAACATTTATTTTAACATTGATTGAAGGGACTGGGTATGCTGTAAGTTGTGTGTTTTTCCAATGGGTCAGTACCTATAGTTTATTCATTCTATTCTTATACGTAAAATATTGCACAGAGTGTCATAATATGGAATTATGCGTAATCAAATAATAAAAAAAAATCATACAATAATTTTTTCAAAAATATATTTGTTTTCAGTTCGTATACAGGAACTTGGTTGAAAAAGTTAAATGGAAAACCAATCACATTTCAAATAGTTCCATTCTTTTTTAACTTTTTACTATTAGATTTTAATTTTGAAATATTTAAGTAAATTTGCAATAATGAAAAACAATAGTTAAAATAAAACTTTGAAATTGGGAAGAAAATTCTATTTTCTTATAAGAATAAAAAAAAATGTATCACTATATTTTGTATCAGGTTCTCAAATATTTTTTATTTGATATGCTTGTCTGATACACTAATCACTATAGCATACTCCTTAGAAGGTCTTAAAATTGAATCGGCTGTTTAAACTGACCACCACATATTGTAATTCTTTTAATTTTTAAAGTAAAGGTATGGATATTTTTTAAACTTGATAGAGATTAATGTAAATTTTTGTCATTTGACTTTGTTTAGTAGTCATTAAACAATTTTAAAATTTCAAATTTTATAAAAAATTATTGATTATAAGAAGTTTGTAGCAAATTTGCTGATATTTTATCAAACATAGAACATTTTTAGTTTAAACGTTTTAACTATTTTTAATATATAAAAAAAATAAAGTGTGGATCCCCTGCTTTAGGTAATTCCATATAATATTATGTTAAAATTACGCTTTTTAACCAATTTTATAATTTCTTGTAAATTATTAAATTATTAGAATTCTATTCATTTATACATATAAAATTATGATGAAAATTCCATTACTTCACCTACTAAATTTTGGTCGATAACTAGAGCCAACTCAATGTATTTCTTCCTTTGGATGACGTCCTAAATTAAATAAAAAGAACTTTTTTAATTTAATGATTTTTGCCAACTAATAACTTTATCAACAATAAAATTGTATATACACTGTAAAAAGACGTAATTTTTACGAGAAATTACCGTATATGTTACGGTTAAAACCGTTTTTCGAAACCAACTTACAGTTTAAAACCTTATTAAACAGTATTCATACGGTCTTTAGCAAACAGTTTTGATACGGAGTTATCGTTTTGATACGGCAATTAAAATTCCTAACTGAGTAGACGTAAAAAAAAGGTAATAAAGTTAAAAAATATTTGATATTTTAGTGAAGATTTGATTCCATCCATTGTTAGTTATATTACTCGAGGAACGATTTTACTTAAATGAACACACCTAACTTGAGAAAACGATCCAGATTTGGTTTGCCAAACAATAGATAAAATAACAATCTCCCACAAAAATAAGATATTCTAAATTTGTTTTCTTGTTTCTAATTCCCCGCGCAGGCAATCTTTAAACACAATTAATGCCATTTTCAAGAATTTCATAAGCCTTACTTAAAAGTAACTGTTTTTTAAATAAATGTATAAAGATTTAAAAGAAGGATATAAACAAAAGATATTTTTTCCCTTTATTTTAACGAAAAGTCCAAATATTACGATATAAAACTAGATATTACCTCATTATTTCCGTGTAACATATTTTCTAGCGTTTCAACTGCGTCATCAGAATTTGCTAAAAGTTTTTTAATAAATATTTAAACACAAAAAATATTTAAATACAAATAAAATGTAAATAAAAATGTATTCTTTAATAAAAAATAATTCGTAAATATTATTTTATATTGGGTTGGAGGGAAAGTTCTGTCGTATTTTAAAGAAAATATTTGAATTCATTTATAAAAATATGTGTTTAATATTAATCAATTATATATGCTCCGTTATTTGTTACAACCTGTTGCCATCTTTCGGGTAACCTGTGAATTCCTGTTTTTCCTGTTTTTTCTCATCCTTGGAGTTAAAATAGTCAGCAACTGCCTTAGAGAAACACTTTCAAAAGACGCTAATTTTTTTCCCCGTTAGATAATTTTGCAGTAAGATTTTTTTCTCTTAATATTCTCGTAAAGAATCCACTTTTCATCTCCAGTAACCAGCCTGTTCAAAAACGGCTCCACATTGTGTCGAATCAGATGTGATGAACACATTCTTACACGATCAGAGAAATTCTTTTCCGTTAATTCATGTGGAACCCAAACACTTTGCTTTAACACAAACCCAACAGATTTAATGTGATCTCCAACAGTTGTATGATGAATGCCAAACTCTTCTGCAATTTCTCGACTTGTTAAATGTGGGTTATTTTCCAACATGGATCGCAAAACATCATTATCGATCTTGGATGGTCGTCCAGATCGATCCCTTTCTTTGAGGCTCAGATCCCCGGAACGAAATTTGCTAAACCATCTTTGACAAGTACGAACATTTACAATATCTTTTCCAAATACCGCACATAAATTTTTACATGCAACCGATGCATTGCTTCCTTTTTGGAATTCATATAAAATGCAGTGTCGTAAATGCACTTTATCTACTGACATGTTTTTCACTTTAAATATCACAAGTAAATGATGAACAGTAAAAAAGGGCACCTTTTATATTATACAGCAGTCTAAAAAAACAAAAAACAAATCCTATTGACTCACTAGACAGATGTTCTTTTTATTTACAAGAAAAATCACCTGCCTATTTAAAATACGACAGAACTTTCCCTCCAACCCAATAAATACAAATAAGTATTAAACTACTAATAAATATCTATATATAAACAAATATCTAATTATAAACAAATATCTCATTATAAGCAAATATCTAATTATAAATAAATATTTAAATGTACATAAATATTTAAATATATATATAAATATAATTAAATATACAAATAAATAAAAAATAAATCTTTAAATAAAAATAAATCTATAAATTTAATAAATCTATAATTTTAATAAATCTAAAAATTTAATAAATCTATAAATATAATTAAATCTATAAATATAATTAAATATTGAAATATTATTAAATATTTAGTTTTGTACGGTTTAAATGTGCAAAATAATAAATGAATATCTGACCACAATTCATTATCTCATCTGGCGAAAGGTGGTACAAAAGATGAGGTGGACTATCCTATTCAAACATGAAATAATAGTTCAGTATTAATAAACATAGTTCCATATTAATAAATATCTTAGCAAAAAAAGTCAACATAACACGTTCATCAAAATTTTTAAATTGAAGGTTTTATTTAGGAAAACTGAACAGTGTTTTGAAGATCTATGAAATTAAAGAATTTTGTTTCAATATCCTTCATAAAAACTGCAAAAATCCTTCAAAAAAACTTCAATTTTTAATCATGAATGGAAAATTCAAATATTTTAAAGGTTTTATGTAGAAAAATTAAAAATCTTTTTAAAAAAAAAACCTGCATATTTTTGTTACAATATCCTTTGTAAAACTTTTAAAAAACCTTCAATTTGACAATTGTGATGAAAATTTTATGCTGGGATAGTTCAAACAATTATACAGAATATTTTATAACACCCACGCGTGTTTCAAACAGAAAAATAATGAGCCGGCTACCACGATTCGAAAAAAGTTGCTTTAGTTAAGTCACTCACACAAAAATCCTAAAGATTTTTCATTAAAACACATTTTATACCAAAAGAAAGAAAAAAATCATGAGTCCGTGTCTATCAAGTCAGCCACAAGGTGACGGTGAGAAACGTCAAACTGAAGTGAGTGGAACATTTTGGGTTCCGGGCAAACCGATGTACGCTATCTACGTTGTGTCCAATTCTTAAAACTACTTTTGAGCGTAAAATAAATGCAACCGCGTCAACGCTGTTTGGTAGTTCCCATTTTCGGTTGTTTTTTTTGTTTGTTGTTGTTACGGTCCACTTTGACTTACATGCACCACTTACCCGGAACTTATTTGAAATACGTTTTTAACAATTCGACAAAAAACAAAGTGCAAATCGATCTTCTGAACTACTAATTTAATTTTATCATGTTTCATGAAAAGTGGCTGTTTCTGAGATAATCGCAAACAAAATGCGACTTTGGTGCCAATTGACCAGTTAAAAACATTTTAATAGTTATAAATACCCTTATGATTAAGATACTGAACAAAAATGTATGATCAAATCTTCTTTCGAGGAGAATCTCTGACTTTACCAAGACTCATCGAAATCGGATATTTTTTTTTAGAAGATCGTGGACAAACACAAACACAAATGGAATAGAATAACATGGCCATGGGTGTAGCAGCTCTTGTTTGCTTTTGACTTGTTTTTTTTAATATAGAAATTATTTTAAATAAAAGAAATTGAAGAAAAAACTACATTTTTGATCATTAGTTTCTCAAGTGAGTTCCAAGCAAAAAATTCATATTTCAAACAACAGTTCATCTCACTTTTTTTTAAATGTTTTGGAAAATAAAACAGTAACAAAAATCTTTTAAAGCAAAAACATAATTGGAAAAAAAACTTTCATTTTTTTCCCTACTCTTTTTTATTAGTGACTCTTGAATACTTTTTACGTTCGAAGTATTAAAATTAGCAGATAGATTTCATTTCATACGTTGCACTCATTAGGAGGTTTAGGATTACTTAATATGCTTCACTGATATATGACAATGTTTCTCTTTTTTAAAAAAAAAATACTGAATAAAAACAATTATTAAAAATAAAATGTGATAACTCGTTAGTTATTTTACGTGACTTTTGCTGCTATCTGGACTTTAAAAAAACATTAAAGGCGAAGCGATGTATTAAAAATAGGAGCATAAAATGGATATGAAAAATAACTTTATGTAGCCTTCAATGGATACGAAAAATTATTTTACGTAACCTTCAATGGATAGTGAAAATAACTTTGTTAGGGACATATCAAACATTAAAATCATGAAATGTATGTTGCAAGATTACAATTGAACACATTACTGAGTTTCATCTAGTATTGATACGCGTTGGCCAGCACCCTCAGAAATAATACTCTCAATTTTAAGAATTCTGCTATCGTCAAACCTACTTTCATCATAGTTGACAATCGTTTCGACATTGAATCACGTGACTTCTGACTTAACAAGAATTCTGAAATTTTTAGCGAAAGTAATTTACTCCGATTGCCTCAATTCAAACGAGCTTTCTAGCACGGTCAATAGAGAGCCAGTCATACAAAACAATTACAATCGACTTGCCGGGAATCGAACTCAGATCCTCAGGCACAGCAGTCTAATACCTTAGCCGTTAAATTATCAGGGAAACTTGAAGAAGTTATAAACATAAGAAATGTTAAAAAGGTATGCTAAAGGAATGGAAAGTAATGTAATTGAGTAGCAATAACTCAATTTCCACTTAAGCAATCGACATCAAATAATGTAGAAAACCATCTTCTGAACAACAATTTTAAGTTTGTCAGGTCGCTTTGTTAAGATGGCTTGAACAGAAGCTGAGATTAGCAATATCAAATCACACTGATCATTTTTGAGAAAGTACGATTACTTAAATTTGTGTACGTCATCGCTTGTTTACAATGCAATTGTAATCAAAGAAAAACGAGTAGGTTCATGTATTTATTCTTACAGTACCTTTTCTTAACAGTGTATAAAGTGGAATGACATATAAATCATTATTCGGCAACCTATTGAACTAGGACCCACACACCATTTGGCCAAATGATAAATCGAGCTGCCTAGTGATGGGCCACTTGGCTTAAAGCTCACCCTATGCCCTATTATGTGCAATATATACAAAATAAAGAGTGATTTTGATAAATAAATATTAAAAAATACATTAAGGTATATAATTTTTTTTAAAGCGGTATATTTGTATTGGGTCATGCACACAATGCACGGACTTTGTATTGGGTCATGCACGGACGCACACAAAGTTAGAAGAGAGAATAATTGCCATTCCTTACCGAATGATTTCCCCGCAACGGATGCAGCAGAAACACCTTATTCTCCAGCACTATTATTCCTCTGGAAAACAATTACTTTTAATCTTAAAAACTAAATATAAAATTCAGTACCTTAAAGTAACCTTAATGCTGTTGTGGGAGTGTACCCAGAGAGCTGTAATATTAAATAGAGAGCGCCTTCAATACCAGACTCTCGTAAGGCCGCGGTGTCAACATTGAAAAGAAAAACTCACATCACGTGGTTATAGCGCTGCCACATTTGGCGTTCAGACATCTGCAGGAGTTTCATATTTGGCGCACTTTCTTCTCTTTTGGTGATAAGGAGTTCTGTCCGTATTCAACTTTTTAACATATATGTACGTATTTACTTATTTTCAAGCAATATGCGCTAAATATTTCCTCTTCATTAACGAAACGAAAATATTTTATTTGTGTTCAGTACTCGAAGAAGCGAAACTCTTTATATTTCTCAGGTTTTATTGTTCATATTTTCTTATTGAAGTATACAAAATAACAATTGAAAGAACTTCGCTTACGGTAAATTCTTTACATAAAAACGTAATGTAATTATTTCAAAACTACAAAGTAAGAAAAATCTCCTTAATATATCTGTTAAGCTCCCTTAAATTGCGGCACTCGTTCAAAAAAAACTATATTTAAATACGAAATTAAACACAAAACCATATTACAATACTTCGATCTCATTTAGTTCTTAAAGTCGCCAAGGCCTGCCAAGTAATATTGGCGCATGAATGAATTGGCATTCCCACATATCACGTGGTTTCAATGATGGACACACGGAAATCAGCATTTTTATTCCTCTATTTGTATCATTACTCTATGAGTGTACCTTTCAGGTTTTTCTTCGAGTGTAAAAAAAAATTGTTCAAAATTATTCTGTTATTCTAATGTTTCTCAAATTGTGAAATGTTTATATAGCCTAGTCTGGAACAAGACTGCTTTATAAAACACGTATTTCCTGTGTAAATAGAATTTATAATTAATAAAATATGTAATTAAAATTATTAAAATGTACGCATTTTTTATTATGCTGATCATGGATCCGAATACGTAAGTTTCAATTAAAAAAAAACATGTACTCAAAAACGAGTACAATGAGCAAATGCTTGCCTATATATCGTAAATCACTTTCAATAAATATCGACAATTACAACCAAGACTTACCGGGAATCGGACCCAGATGCTCAGCACCATCCGTGCCTTATCCGTTAAACTGACGACATTAAGAAGTTATAAACAGAAGAAATGTTAAAGTAGGTGTGCCATAAGAATGGGAAGTAAGATAATTGAATTGTAATAACTCAGTTTCTATTTAAAAAATTGACATTAAATAATGTGGAAAACCATCTCGCGAACTACTATTTTAAGTTTGTCAAGTTTCATTAAGATAACTTGAACAGAAGCTGAAATTAGTGATATTTAATAAAAATTTTACTTTTTGAGAAAGTACGATTACTTGCATTCGAGTACGTCGTCGCTCACTTAAAAAAACCGAGGAGGTTTAAATACTCATTTTTAAGTACCTTTTTCGTAGTGCAAAAATATAGAATTAAAAAAAATATATTAAAATATATATATATTTTTTTTTAAAAGAAGAGCCTGCATACGCACCTTATCCCATTACAAGTGTAGAATGCAGCTCTTGATGTAGGGTAGTTCCTGATAGTCGCGTGGTAATAGCAGTTCTCTGGAAGCTGCAGCAAACAAAGTATAGGTAACTAAAAATATAAAGTTTTAGTGTGTGTGTGTACGGTTTTAAGTAACCCAGGAGAATTTAATTGCCCCATAGGACCAGAAAAATTCAGGTATTCACAGTCTTCAGTGTACCGAAGGGTTAATTTAAAGGAATACTTTGTACGCATGCTTGCTCGGCCTGCGCCTTCTTGCTTATTTGTTAAGTTCTAAATATTTCCGCTCTTTCCATATGGTAAGACTTCTTGGTATCTCGCTTTGAACTGCTCTTTCAACCTGTTTCCGTTTTCTATTGAAATTTAGCGTAACATTTTGATTCAGAATGAAATCTTCTACAAATCGCCACTTTTCATTCCACACAATTATCCCACAAATATTTTAAATTAACCAGTAGTGAAATAGAATTGTAGAATACGTCGTTAACATTAATTTAAGATCGCACTCGCCACGACCCGTTGATTAGAACTGAAGTTAGAGTTCAGAAGGCCATTGTATGTTCGATTTCGATTCATTTTCTTCCTGCAAAGGTCACAGGAGTGAATTAATGGCCAACCTGATTGACAACGCCTATATTTCTCTACTCGACGGTAATGTAACACTTAATAATGAAATAATTTTAAAATACAAATACATTGTTATAAACATGAGCGGGAGAATATCAGGTAATATTTGGTGCGCGATCCAAACCCATAATCCTACTATCCTTGATACAATAGATACAGCGCCGGATTTAAGCCGAGCGGCCCCATTCCTTCTTCTTCCGTCTGTGATTTTGAAGTAGTATATTTACTTCAAAAGTCACTGTATGTCAGATTAGTACTATCAAGTTTAAAACTAGTATGAAACTAGTAAAAATCAATAAGCAAACTTTTTCAAAATATTAAGAGCCATGCACAAGAATTGAGTAAATGTGAGTTATTTTACAAATATCGAACTTCTGTAAAAAAAATTATACTACTATAAGAATTGAGTCAATTTGAGTTACTTTACAAATATCGAACTTCTGTAAAAAAAAATTATACTACTATAAGAATTGAGTCAATTTGAGTTACTTTACAAATATCGAACTTCTGTAAAAAAAAATTATACTACTATAAGAATTGAGTCAATTTGAGTTACTTTACAAATATCGAACTTCTGTAAAAAAAAATTATACTACTATAAGAATTGAGTCAATTTGAGTTACTTTACAAATATCGAACTTCTGTAAAAAAAAATTATACTACTATAAGAATTGAGTCAATTTGAGTTACTTTACAAATATCGAACTTCTGTAAAAAAAAATTATACTACTATAAGAATTGAGTCAATTTGAGTTACTTTACAAATATCGAACTTCTGTAAAAAAAAATTATACTACTATAAGAATTGAGTCAATTTGAGTTACTTTACAAATATCGAACTTCTGTAAAAAAAATTATACTACTATAAGAATTGAGTCAATTTGAGTTACTTTACAAATATCGAACTTCTGTAAAAAAAAATTATACTACTATAAGAATTGAGTCAATTTGAGTTACTTTACAAATATCGAACTTCTGTAAAAAAAAATTATACTACTATAAGAATTGAGTCAATTTGAGTTACTTTACAAATATCGAACTTCTGTAAAAAAAAATTATACTACTATAAGAATTGAGTAAATGTGAGTTATTTTACAAATATCGAACTTCTGTAAAAAAAAATTATACTACTATAAGAATTGAGTCAATTTGAGTTACTTTACAAATATCGAACTTCTGTAAAAAAAAATTATACCACTATAAGAATTGAGTCAATTTGAGTTACTTTACAAATATCGAACTTCTGTAAAAAAAAATTATACTACTATAAGAATTGAGTCAATTTGAGTTATTTTACAAATATCGAACTTCTGTAAAAAAAAATTATACTACTATAAGAATTGAGTAAATGTGAGTTATTTTACAAATATCGAACTTCTGTAAAAAAAATTATATATTACTATTAAAAAAAATTCTGTCTTGCGGCTCTATGTAGTTGCCTAGTGGTAAATTTGGCACTGAATAGATAGAGAATATACATGGGGCCTGTCACAGTACGTAACAAACCCCTAACTAAACATACACGAGTAGCAATGGTAACAATTTTCACAATTTTCAATGCAAAAATAACACAAATTCATGAGGCACAAGAAATGGAAAACCAAAAACAACAACATCAACCAATTTCAATAACAATAGAAAGCTCAAAAACAATGACGGCATAAAAGAATAACAAATAATTATATATATTTTATTTACCTCTTGAATGGCAAATGGCGGCGCCGCTTTTTCATAGACGAATTGCACGAGAGTGGATGGAAACAAATTTCTAAAGGAAGATAAAAAAAAGAATTAATGGCAGAAAATAAAATGAAATATAAAACTCAGGCGTGTACTTCATTTCAAGTGCCTTACTTCACAAACCTTTTATTTTATTTTTTTAATTTCGAAAGTGGATAATGTCCTGAGGAATCGCATCTCAGATAATTAAAAGAAAAAAGAAAAAAATCTGAATAGAACAAAAAATGGCGTCGACTTACGTGTTTAATTCGAGGTCCAAGTGCAATTTGTATTCGAAAGTCTCGATCAAGAGGGACGTTTGCTGGAGATGAGAAGCCTGGAAATTAAAGTATAAATAATTGTTGTCATTATAAAAACAATTATTCGCAAAAAAATAATGATGACTTATCTATATTAATAAAATAAATGTTTGTGTGTTTGTCTGTGGCAAGAAAAACACTATCATCCACTTCATCTGCAGGTAAAAAAATTCAGAAAATTTACATATAGATACTATTTAATTTCTCATTGTGAACCTGAAGTTTAAAATTTTAAAATCTGTTTAGTTTTTCATTTATAACGTTTACAACAGCTTAAGAAGCTATTTATTAAAATGTCAATTTTAAAAAAGTAGTATCCACATTGTTATAAAATAACATTTTTATAAAATCATAAGATTTAAAAAAAAACATGAAATTCTTTAAAATAAATTCATATATATTTATTTGTTTTAAACGATTGAAAGTTGGCCATCAAAAATTGCTTAGGAGAAATAACTTTTTCTCACAATTATGCTTCAAAGGGAAAACTAACGTAATAGCTAACATTCGGAGATGTATCTGGAGATGTCTAGATGTCTAGAAAAATAACTGGTCTATTGACCAGTTATTTTTCCTTCGAGAAAGTAAAAGAGAAAGAATAAACGGGGAGAACGAGACAATGAAATAAAAAAATTTCAACGATTGTGAATCCGCGGGTAACAGCTAGTAATATATAAAAACTTTTAATTTTTTATTGTAAGTTTGGCACTATTATAGTTGCGAAGTATAAATAGAGGACTAGGAATACGAACAGCACAAGTCCAATTTTTTTTTTTTTAGTTATTGATATGTACAGAAATAGCTTTACGAGTTTTATCAGAATACAAATAGACATTGCTATCTTACCCAAAACCCACAATATGTATTACAATAAAAACATACCGATATATCTCGGGTAAATAACATCCGTGTAGAATGGGGGATATTGTACTATTCGTTAGCTTTTGCAAATGGCTCTGTGATTGGAGAATACAAACCACGTGGTTTGTACATACTAATTGCAGAGCCTTCTGCAGCTAACGCGCATAAATGGCTTCCGTGTAGAAAGGGCCTAAAGTCACTTCTTGTAAAACAAGCATGATGGTAAGTGGTCTACTATTTGTATTATCATCCCTCCAAATATCGGCACGAAATGTATAATGCACTATTAAAAATGCATGCTCGTTTCTGGAAAAAACTTTCGTTCTTTTGACCCACGCTAAATGCTCTAATTAAGTATTTCGTCAAATGACAAGAAGTAAAAAATAACAACATATTTCGTCGCCCAACTAACAAAATTGTTTGTCATATTTGACATAAACCTTTAATCGGAAAGCATATATAACGAAACGATTTTTACTTTTACTTATTGCAACTAACTGTACTAAAATACTTGAAAAAAAATATTATATATATTTTCTTGACGTAAACAACTTTTTTTAAATTACCTATATACTCGCGATAATATATAAGGCGTTAGGTTAATTTTCTTGGGTCTTTCGGTATATTTTGGTTTTAACCATTTTAATTATGACAGTTACATCTTTCTGTAACATCTAATTCCATAGGATGAGCTAATTGTTTTATATTAGTACTTAGTTTATATGTGGGAAATATACTTGTTTGTTACGGCCATTAAGAAGTAAGCAAGCATCATATATTTTTATACATATCAGTGCATTTGGTGCCAATGTTCTACTTAATATAGATAATTAAGTAAATGACCTAAATAACAGTCGCACATAACCTCAATTTTTAGCATGTTATTACGGACGTAAAAGTAAGCCTTATAAATATCTCTTGATGGTCTTTTTAAAGACCACATTATTTTATTGCAGGATACATTGATGTTGCAGGGAAATTTAATGTATTTTTCTTGGTGGATACGTGGACTTGTGTGGTTATTAAAGTATATAGTCTGGCTTAATTGGCGGATGTGTAAGGCCCCTTAAAGCTAGTTTCAGCGAATCAGCAAACGAGTTTGGTCAAATTGACCAATGGGCTATCTAAAACCTATAAACAATGTGACGTCACAGCGGCCGCTTATCCGGAGCCGAACTATACAGCGAATGTTTTTGACAATCATTCCCAGTAATACAATTATATCCGAAAATAATTAGTCGAAACTATAAAATCGTTTGTTCGCAATATTTTTATATAAAATCGCATGTAATCGGAAATCCCGTGACTCTTTAAGCCAAACCCTCACCCACAATCTTATCTGAGGTATTCCGATCACTTCTTCTTTTTTTTTAAGCAATTCCACATTTAGAAGTGAATCACTTTAACTTCGTCGCCAAGCATCTTTCGCTACGGCTGCTGAATCTCAGTCATAGGAGATATATGGTTTGTGAAAATAATTGACGGTATGTTAGTGGTGTTAAATAACTGTAAAGGCTGTTCACCGTTCCGTTGGCGTTTGATGTGCGAGTGGAGAGGCGTCTTCCCCAGTCCTGTCCCACCTGCACCGGGTGCACCACCTCGTAGCGTGTCCCCAGGTGTGTGATCAACTCCTGGTTGTCTCTGTCCTGAAGCAGCACGCGAAGTCCTGCGAAAAGAAAGGGTCAGTTTACCCTCTTCATGCTCAATCTTTATATATATATATATATATATATATATATATATATATATATATATATATATATATATATATATATATATATATATATATATATATATATATATATATATATATATATATATATATATATATATATATATTATTAATACCCAAGATATGTCCAACTAAGCTTAAAAAACTGTAGAGCTACGGGCATGCCCAGGAAAGAACAAAAAAAGATACATAAACAAAGCTCAACACCCTCGTGGGCGGAGAAAAAGCAAAACACAATTAAACCAGTTAACACCAATTACAATTGACAAAACGTACACATACATACAAATACAAAAATACAAATCCAAAAAGACTTAAACAAGAGAAAAGGAATTAATAAAAACACAAATGAGTGCAAAACTTAGTGTAAAACACAAATTAAAAACAGAAATAGGACAAAAACATAACAAAAGAATTTTAAAAACACACAAAGTGCTAAACATAACAAAGAAAGCACTCCCCCCCCCCCTTAATCAATAGACTTACATATTTCAGCAGAAATTTTAACACAGGTAACCAATCTATATACTGATACTCAATCTTTATATATAATTCTCTTACGCGGTGATTGAAAAACGCTGTTTTTCTCTATGCGGAATGGCAACAGTTAGTTTGTTCACAAAATTCTGTTGCGCCCGCATTTTTATTTTGCCATTATGTAAGCCATTTTGACGGTTAACCCTTTCAATACATTGGTAAATAATTATTTTGATGATGTCAGCTTAAATTAGGAAGAAATATAAGTCTTATTAAATTAAAAAATAGAAGTTTTAAAAAACGCTTTTTCAAACTTTAAATGAAGGAAAATTGGAGCCTCCTAGTTATGAGAAATTCCCGCACTGCTTCCCAGCAAAAAAGTGGCATAAAACCTTCATCAAAAATTTTAATTAAACTTTTAGGAAACCTGCATGTTTTTAGAAACTTTTAATTGGCCTGCATAAAACTTTAAAAAATAACTTGCCTTTTCCCTTAAGATATTTTAATACTAATTTTTTTATAAAATTAAACCTGAACAAAATTACAATTTCAGAATGTTCATGATGGTTTTATGATGATTTCTTTTAGCTGGGTAACATTTTCCGGAATAATATTTTTTTTGATCCAATGAATTAAATTCGAATTAACATAAAAAACATAGGTAGGTCGTGTCTATCGAAACGGCTGCAGGGTTTGAGGCGTGTAACGTTAAACTCAATAGTACATCCGGGTGCAAATATTTTAAGTCAAACTTTGTATGTATTCTGAGAACATGGATACAAATTTACACAACAAATCCATATAAAACACCCCAATCAGAAGTTTAATTACTTTGATTTGTCCTGCGATGATGTGTCCCGAGCTTCGAGTATGAATGGACTGTAGTAGAGCAAATATGACTTCATAATCGTGAAACCAACATCTTAGACCGAAGGGCCTCAGACACGTGACTTTTTTTTCAAAATTATGAATTAAAAAATACTCGCGATTGGCTGATGAATTGGGAAATGTGTAACAGTGAAAATTTATGAATGGAATAACGTAATTAACCACGTGTCTGAGGTCGAACATGTTGGCCTCACTTTGATGTTAGCGATATTATAACATTATGTTTTCTCTACTATGAAGGATCCATGCTCGAAGGTCCCGAGAGGTTCTCTACCATTCTTCCCATTGTACCTCTCGGTACAATGGGTCTGTGTACCCATTGTAACACAGTAGGACTCAAAATATCCGAATCATTTGGGACCAGATCCCGTCCGGATAAGCGAATATACGGATAATGGGGTAATTCATGAAAAGGTTATTTCTTATTAAAAAAACGAATTTTGCTTTGGTATGTGTTGTAATTTTTTTTATATTTCATAGATCGGTCACTTATAAAATGTAGATTATGCTGATTTTTTTCTGCGATCCGGATAATTGCGCGATTCTCAAAGCGATCTGGATAACTAAAGTTCGGATAATTGAAGTTCTACCGTAGCCACTTCAGTTATTTCTTGCACTGATTTTCGAACAGTACGGGATAAATGAAATATTTCTTTTCAGTCCATAATCTCGTCCGTGTTTGACTTCAAGCTTGATATTTTCACTCTTAAAATCCCTTGCATTTTAACTATTTATTCTCTGCGATTCCGCGGACCACCCTAACACAAGTGGACCACCTTTTGGAAACCGCTGGAGTTCACCGCCCAACTCTTTTATTTCTGGAATCATTTGAAGGGCAAGTGGATAAAGGAGAGTGGATATTACAAAAATCAGCGTGAAAAAAAATCACTTTTTTTTTTTATACATAACAACTTCGAATACAAGTGTAACATAATCTTTTTTTGAACGGTCTGGGAACAGCCCGCAAACTTAAGCGACACGAAAAGTGTTGATATCTCTAATAACTTCAGGGGAAACCAGCTTGTGGGAATAAATGCCTTACCATTGTGAAAAGAAACGTGGTCCGCGTAGACCAGGTCAGTCCCTAATCCACTTCCTTCTCAGTTCTCCGATCTTTGAACCACGTGGGAAGGGGGTGAGTCAAATTTTGAGCATACGGTGGCCGGACGTGAAGTCTTTTGAGTCGCATTGTTTTGAGGATAAATATTCTTTACTATAAGAGTAAAAAGGTGTGGAAACTGCTCAGCGCCTTCATCTGCCGCTGGGCCCCGTGCGAAATTAATCGAAGAGCCATTAAGTTTGCAGAGTTGAAATAAATTCCCCCCTTCCCCGCCAAAAAAAACCCCTATTTTAATTTGACTTCAATTTTATAGTGATATGAAGGAGCACAGAGTCCATGTTTTCATTCAGAATCTTTGGAGAAAAGATCCACAGCAGAAATTTTCAGTAAACATGTGTATGCTCAGATAGAGTAACGACAAACTTAAAAAAAATTCTAATGGAGTTTTGAAAAAAATGACAATTTATTTTTTTCTAAAATACTTGTATCGTTTTTATTTAACTAGGCGTTAGCCCCACTAAAAAAGCGGTCCTGTGCAGTGGTACTCGTCGCACACACCTAAGAACGATCCTGAAATTGCCAAAAATAAAAATGCATTGCATAAAATACTTTTGGACTCATGAAGCATCAAATGTGTAGAATTGAAACCCCGATATATCGAAACGTCTATCCGATAAGATACTCTTTCATAGTCATAACCATAATATACCCTAACCCTATATATACAGCATAAAATAAACTAATGACGACTTTCCATGTTACATCATATAATATTCCCACTTAAATAAAATGAACCTTTGTATCATTGTGTTTCAAAATGAAAAATTATTTTTTTCAACATCATAAATATAACAAAAAACTCATACCCGCATCTCCACGTCCCGGTGTTGCCAAACATTCATCACAAATTCCGCCGAGCAATAACAGGAAGAGAAGGAAACACATGCTAGCGACACAGCCAAACAAGCAATGCATCAAGAACTGCCTTCTGCTTCAAAAAAGGAAATTATCTTTCGCTCGTAGTGACGTCATAATTAGGCATCGTTGCGAATAACAACAGTGAAAAAAGGAAAGCTATCTCCTGTGTTGATATGATGGATGGATCCCAATTTTTAACTCTTTTAAAATTTTCGCGCGCTTTCGCTGAGAATGTTCTATAGATCAGGAAAGAGGGCTGTTTTCGCAATAATGCATCTTTTTTGCACTGGAGATAAAAGGGATGTCAGTTCCCCTTTTGTTATGGCGAATATAGCATACACGTATTTGTTAGTATGATTTTTTTTAGACATCGGTTTGAGTTTAATGAAATTCGAACGACGTAAAACTGTTCTTTTTTTATCGGCTGTAGGCGATAAATTTTTTAAAATTTTTTTTTAGTTAGAGGTGGTGGAGGTGAGGGAGAGCAATGATGATCTATTTTATTCTTAAAGTACAGAAGTAGACGGTTGGTTGGAATAACGTCGCATTATAGATACACAAAGGGTAAATGGCAACAAACGGTTTATTCCGAAGGAAAAACCCGAGAACACTGTCCGGTAATTCTGAGACATGATCAGATGACGAAGACAACATCGGAATTGTCACACCACGCACATGTGTAGGCGTAAGGACGTTAGAATCACGACTGATTTAACGTACAGCTGCCCCCTATACATAGCAGATGTGTTTTTTTGTAGACAAGGGACGAAACTGGCAATTCTCTCGAGCTCGCTGCACTCTCAAGAGTTGAGATCCGAACCCCCAACCGTCCGATTACAAGTCGCGTAATCAACCACTGGGCCCTTCCCTTGGGCGAACCGCAATTGAAATGGAAGGCTGTGTTTCTCTAAGGAAACCAGTAGAAAAATCTTCAAGAGTGGAATTCGAGGAAAGACCACGAAAAGGTGTTATTTCGAATATTTTTTACAATAAATAACAATCGTATGTTCGAACAAAAACCAAAAACATTGCTAGACATCACAACCCTTCTCATTTTGCAATCTCCAAGATTTGGCGCAACATCAAAAAGGAGAAGAGAAAAATATCCCAATTCCACAACAGTACATTAAAGAGAGTGGAGGATGCAAAAAGAGCCCATATTAAAAACAGAAAAGCAAGTGGGGGGGGGGGGGGGGGGGGCATATAAATAAATGCCCCAACTTTCCAGGGAAATATTTTTCCATCTGACAGTAAATGGCGTTTTTCTTGAAGGGCTGCAATAAATCTCAGGCGCCGTAACGCATTTTAAGAAGGGAGATGCGTCCGTATTGATCCCCCCTGGGAGGCTACCAGGTAGAAATAGTCTCTTTTGAAGAGGGGCACTTATTAAATTCTAGTATTGTTTTTTACCTCTTATTGTTTGTAGGAAAGCATTATAGCATGTATTTTCCAATCGATTAGTCTCTTTCGTGATTTGAGTTGACTTTATCACTTGCATTGAAATTAAAGTTATTTCGCGTCATCTGACCATGGTTCAAAACAACGCGGCAGTGTTCCTTGATCTTTCGTTCGGGATATATCCCGAACTGTAACCAATAGTACATTGTGTAGTTCCCACTAAATTAGTTGAATAGTGATTAGATAATTTTGCAGTAAATTTACACAATGAACTATGAGCAATATATTATTTGTCTTTTAAAAAAAGAACGACACGAGAACAATGCCCCGTACTTTCGAATCGTAGTCAGATGACGAGAAAAACACCTGTTTAGGAGCCTCAATCCTCAAACTTTATTTATTAATCTGCTTATGGTTTTTTGTAGACCAAATGTCACACTCGCCATTGTGTGGATATTTAAACCACCAAAGATTTAATTCGTTGATCTCAACATTTGTTTTGTTAGTGTTTTTAATGAACTTGTATCATTTATAGAAGTTGTTTATTTTAAAATGTGCATTTGAGGAGCATGTAAGCAAAAACAAGCATGTCATAAATTCGCAAATCGAGGATGGTTAAACCAAATATGTATTACAAATTGAAATTTAACCACTTTTAGTTAAATTTAAATTTTTAAATATCTTACGAAACCTCAAAGGTGAAAATTTGAACTTATAAATACAATTTAAGTTTTTGGGTGGTAAAATATACATTTTATTATTTTCCATGAAGCGTTGATTAAAAAAATGTGTACGAAGAACGGGTACTTTAATTTTACTAGTTTTAAACTACAAAATAATGAAAATAAGTCAATTTTTTTAAATAAATCCTTAAAAGCAATCTTATGCTCCCAAAAGCCGCTCTAATCATATAAAATTTGAAAATATCGGCTGGGATGAAGGTTTAAATGATTTGTGGTCCAAAAGTCCTTGCCTACACAGATGCGTGGGATGCCAGCTCAGGTGTTGTCTTCGTGATCTAACTATGGTCCAAAATTTCAAGGCAGTGTTTCGTGATAGACCCGAGAGCCCCAGTTGCTCAGTTGGTAAGACGTTCAGCTACTAATCAGAGGATTGGTGGTTCGAATCCGTGAAATGGACTTGACATAGAAAAGTAAAAAAGTAGTGATCTTGCGATCGGAGGGTTGCCAGCTTCACTACAAAAATACTAGGAAGTCGTCCAGAATATCCAACAAATTATACTGGCGTGTATACGGGACTGGTGCACGATAAATCTGATCGGGGTCCAAAGTCCCGACGTCTATTGAAGGCGTTGGGTGCCAGTTCAGGGGTTTCCTCGTCATCTGACCATGGTTCTAAAATAACGAGGTGCAAGTATGAATGTGTGTGTGAATGTGTTCCCGGGTCTTTTCTTCGAGATTGACCCCGAACCGTCTCCAATAGCCCACTGTGCAGCTCTAGTGCGACGTTAATTAACAAAACCAAACCAAACCAACCGTGATAGACCCGTGCCGTCACCAATAGCCTACTATGTTGCTCTAGTGTTACATTAATTGAACCAAACAGTCAGCCGTCGGAATAGTTTATTTATATTTTTTAACACATGTCCAACTCAGCTTAAGAAAAGCTGTAGAGATAATTCGCGATAGGTTAGGTGTTGTCCTCGTCATCTGACCATGTTTCAAAATAGGAGGCAGTGTTCCCGGGTTTTTCCTGCGGGATAATGCTAAATCGTAGCCAATAGCCCACTGCGCACTTCTAGTGCGACGTTTATTCAACCAACCAAATTGTCATACCAATAGCCCATTGTGTTGCTGTCCCTATAAACAAACGAAAACAGGTCTATCTTTTGCGATGAACTCTCAAAAGTGATCTTCTACTCCCAAAAGCCGTTTTAATCACATAAAATATGCAAATATCAGAACTTTTTCTTGAAGAAGCTCTTCCACTAAAAGTCGAGAACTCGGTACTAAAGAATGAAAGGAAGGTTTCCTAACGACTCGAAAGTGCGGCCCTTCTTTTTAAGGCGAGGATATCTGCTTGCTTAAGGAGAGGAAATTAAACACAAGACGTGATGGGGGGGGGGGGGGGGGGGGATTCAAGACGCTGAAGAGAAGGAAAAAAAAAACTGCATCCCTTGGCGAAACAGGAAATTTGGATAATAATGGGGGCTTTTCGCGCCTTATCTCGAGAGACTTTCCTGTTAGCTTCCCCGCAGGATGCACCACTTCAAACGCCTTCGAGATTTTGTGCGCGAGAGAGATAATTTAACAACTTAACTATCAATTAAAGGATGTTTGGTTGGTTTGTAAAATTAAAATGATTTTGTGTTTTGTGTGTGGGCAAGTAACTAGGGTGAGCTATTTAAGACTTTATGATCAAAGACAGTGCTTAGCGGGGGCTGGTGTAAGTTAACTTTATGCCCTCAAAGAATGTGTTCGATATTTATGTTCTTTTTATGGAACAGTTACATTTCTCGTTCCTGATATTTTTAAAGAGGTTATTCTTTAGCGGGTTTCGAGCCCCAGTTGCTCAGTGGATAAAGGCGTTCAGCTACTAATCAGAGGATTGGTGGTTCAAATCCGTGCGATGGACTTGACAAAGAAAATAAAAAAGTAGTGATCTTGCGATCGGACGGTTGCCAGCTTCGCTACAAAAATTCTAGAAAGTCGCCCAGAACATCCAACATATTATACTGGCGTGTATACGGGACGGGTGCACGATAAATCTGATCGGGGTCTAATGTCCTGACGCCTATCGAGGTTGCGTCGGGTGGCAGCTCAGGTGTTGTCCTCGTCATCTGACCATGGTTCAAAAATACGAAGTAATTGTTCCCGGGTGTTTCCATCGAGATAGGTCCCGAACCGTCACCAATAGCCCACTGTGCAGCTCTAGTGCGACGTTATTTAAACAAACCAAAATAACTTTAGCGGGTTCTTTTGACGTTTAGGGTGATGGTTTGGTTTTGTTAACTGACGTCGCACTAGAGCTGCACAGTGGGCTATTGGCGACGGTTCGGGACCTATCTCGAAGGAAAGACCCGGGAACACATAAGTAGTGTAAAAACACCGATACGGCGCCGCGGAGTACGGCGGAGTAATGAGGAATACGAGGTGCTGTGTGGATTTTGGTGGATTTTGGCGGTGCTCTGTGGATTTTTGGCGGTGCTCTGTGGATTTTGGCGGTGCTCTGTGGAGTTTAGTCGTGCTGTGAGAATCAGGGCGGATCTCGTCTGTCAAGCCGAGGGGGCGTGGCCTAACGGAGATGACCAATCAGAGTCTTGTTTGAGGATGACCTCAACCAATCAGGTGTCAGTAAGTGACGTCACATGCAGGGGACATGGGAACAGGTGTTGATGACTCATCGCCGCCGATGGGCATGTCGCCGATGGGCATGTCCCATCGTGTCACAACGTGTTTGTACAGGAACGGACCAATCAGAGGCTTGTTTGAGGATGACCTCATCAAGAACCAATCAGGTGTCAGTAAGTGACGTCACACGTTGTCGGGGCAAGGTTTTACTAGTTCTGCTTGTAACCGCAAGGCGGCGCTGCATGTAGGGGAACGGACCAATCAGATGCTTGTTTAAGGATGACATCATGAAGAACCAATCACAGGCCAGAAGAGGGGGCAATTCTTCTTCGTCGTCGGTATAAAAGACGACGTCCGAGCCTAGCTCTGGCATTCTCTCAGTAGAACCTGCTCTTGCGACTACTCTAGTTTAGCTTAGCTTTAACTTTGTTTAAAATGAATATTGAAGACGTTTTCGAGAATTCGACATTGCAGTTGAATGATGAAGTGATGGCGCTCATGGATTTTGGAGATTTAACAGCAACTCAATTGGATTTTAGTCAAGACAAGGAATTCACGTGTCCGGAATGTAATATGCATTTCAATAGAAGATATAATTTGATTCGACATCAACGGAATAAGCATGGAGGAATGCAATATCCGTGTTCTCGGTGTTCTAAGGTATTTTCACGAACCGATGTACTGACCAGACACCTGAAAACACACAAGCGGCCTGCAGATACAGAACCACTTGTGCTTCTAAAACGACGCCGGACCAGTGAGGATACATCTCTACCAGGACCCTCGACTCGACCAGGACCCTCGACTCTACCAGGACCCTCTACTCGACCAGCACCCTCTACTCGACCAGGACCTTCAGCTCTACCTTCTTCTACGCGACAGTCTGCTTTGAAGAACCGTGTACAGAATGTACATCTATTCAACACCGAGGAGTACAAAGACTTGAAACCATTTCTGGTTTCCAAAGAAGAAGAATTTGGGAGCATCGTCGCATCTGCCCTGTTTCAATTCGAAGTGAAAGTGAATTGCAGACTCATCTGCCGCTACCAAAAAGTTGCTGCCGATGGTATTTTAAGCGAGGAGAAAAGCTTCAAAACGAAGAATGTGATCGTTCTTCCCTCTACCGATGTTGAAGCCCTATATTTACAAACGATGGAGAGACTACTCAAAGAAGCAGAGGACTTTGAAGCCAAAGAATCTGGATGGACTCTGGAACGGATTCAGGAATTGGAGGTGCGCACGAACAAATACAACCCTCTGCGCGGATCTACATACATTGAACTTCCTGAAGCCATCAAACGCAAGCAGGGTATCATCAATGTCCAGAACAACGACAATCGCTGCTTCATGTGGGCCATTCTCTCCGCTCTCCATCCAGTGGAACATCATAAACAGCATCCATACCGAACGCATCATTATGCAGCGTTCATGGACACTCTCAATTTTACAGGAGTTGAATTCCCTGTTAAAATTCAAGACATTCCCAAATTTGCGAAGCTGAATGACCTATCCATTAACGTCTATGGACTCACCGAAGATTATCAAGTATATCCGCTGATGATCACAACAGAAGAAAAGGATCCCCATATAGATCTGATGTACCTCAAGACTGACTCACATGCTCATTATGCCTGGATCAAGAACCTAACCCGTCTCGTCTCAAAACAGCATTCAAACTACCAGAAGAAAATGTTCATATGCCGCCGCTGTTTACAATTTTTCACAACGGAGCCTATTCTCCACCGTCATCAGCTGAGTTGTAATCAGCACGAGGCCGTTCGAGTCATTATGCCGGAAGACAAATGGGTGTTTTTCAAAAACATCAAACATACGATGAAAGTCCCATTCGTGATCTATGCTGACTTTGAGTGCATTACCCGACCGATAGAATCTTGCCAGCCGAGCCCTGATAAATCGTACACGGAAGCCTACCAAAAACATGAAGCTGTCAGCTTCTGTTACTACATAGTGTCGACCACAGGACTCTTCAAAGTCCCTTACGTGTACCGAGGACCGAATGCAGACCAAGTGTTTATGGACCGGATGAAGCTGGAAGCCCTGGAAATACAGCAAGTGTACAGAACTCCTTTACCAATGGATCCCTTAACCAAAGACGAGCTGGAGGCATTTCGGAAAGCAACTCGCTGCTACATGTGCAAGAAGGAATTCACCCAGACGAATTACAAGGTGAAAGATCACGATCATCAAACGAAGAAGTTTCGAGGAACCGCTTGTAATACCTGCAACCTGAAGGCAAGAACTCCAGACTTTATCCCAGTGGTGTTTCACAACTTATCCGGATACGACAGCCATTTATTCGTGAAGTGCTTGGGAGGAGACGATTTCAACATCACAGTCATCCCAGAAAACACCGAAAAGTACATCTCATTCTCGAAGCAGATCGGCAAGGGACTTAGTCTTCGGTTTATCGATTCCTTTCGATTCATGGCAAGTAGTCTAGATCAACTGGCGAAAAATCTCTCAAAAGACCAGTTCAAACACGTGCAGGCACACTTTCCCTCCTCTCATGTTTCTCTCCTGCTGCGTAAAGGAGTTTTCCCATATGATTACGTCAATCATCCAGACAAGTTCAAGGAAACCGAGCTACCATCCCGTGATGCCTTTTATAACCGCCTGAACGAATCGCACATCACCATGGAAGATTACCAACATGCTCAAGGAGTGTGGAATGCATTCCAGTTAAACAATTTGGGCGAGTATGCGGATTTGTACGTCAAGACGGATGTTTTACAATTAGCAGACATTTTCGAAAGCTTCAGAGATGTCTGCATGAAAACCTATGGCTTGGATCCCGTGTGGTATTACACAGCCCCCGGACTCTCTTGGGATGCTATGCTGAAGAAGACGTCGATTCGACTGGAATTGCTCACGGATTATGACATGCTATTGTTTGTCGAAAATGGTATCCGTGGAGGAATCTCGCAATGTTCTCACCGTTATGCAAAGGCAAATAACCCGTATATGCCAAACTATGACAAGTCTCAGCCTTCCAATTATCTATTATATTTAGATGCCAATAATTTGTATGGCTGGGCTATGTCTCAATACTTACCGTTGGGTAATTACACTTGGATTAACCCGACGATGGACGTCTTACAAACCCCTTGGGACAGTGCACTGGGCTACATCCTAGAAGTCGATTTGGAGTATCCAGCCCATCTACACGATCTACATGCTGATCTGCCACTTGCTCCAGAAACATTAGCTCCACCCGGTTGTAAAGAGAAGAGGTTGCTGACTACTCTGCATAAGAAAGAACGATATGTCGTACATTACAGAAATTTGCAACTCTACCTACAACAAGGACTTCAAGTGACAGCCGTGCATAGAATTTTGCAATTCAGTCAATCACCATGGCTAAAACCTTATATTGATGTCAATACCCAACTGCGCACCTCTGCTACGAATGAGTTTGAGAAAAATTTCTTCAAACTCATGAACAATTCAATTTTTGGAAAAACTATGGAGAATATCCGACGCCGAGTGGACATCAAGTTGGTCGGAAATGAGAAGATAGCTGAGAAATGGATTGCTCGCTCCAACTTTCAAGATCGCACCATCTTCTCCGAAACTTTGGCAGCGTTCCATATGCGGCGGACCGTACTGAAATTCAACAAGCCGATTACCATTGGAATGGCTATATTGGATTTATCCAAGACGCTCATGTATGACTTTCACTATTCCAAGATGATACCGAAATATCCAACTGATCGACTGAAACTCCTGTACATGGATACGGATAGCCTTACCTACAATATACATACCGAGGATGTTTACAAAGATATGAAGGAAGACCTGGACCTGTACGATACATCGGATTATCCTGCCAACAATATTTTCGGATTTCCTCTCGTCAACAAAAAAGTTATCGGGAAGATGAAGGATGAGACCAAGGGAGAAATCATGACTGAATTCGTGGGACTCAGATCCAAGATGTATGCCTTCAAAATAGGCCATGACAATATCACCAAGAAGCTGAAGGGGATTAAGAAGACTACCATCCATCAAAAAATCAAATTTGAAGATTATACAAAGTGCCTGTTTCAACACCAAGAACTCGTGACCAGCATGAACCTCATACGATCCAAGCAGCATGACATATTCACCATTACGTCAAATAAGTTGGCCCTTTCCCCATATGATCAGAAGAGGCACATCTTAGAGGATCGCGTGAGCACTCTTCCATTCGGACATTACTCACTAGCCGACATGTGAGTTCATCAGAAGAAGATCATCTATAAATAAGAAGAGCATCTCTAAAATTCATCATTCAGTATGGATATTTTACGACTGAAACATCCGTTTACTATGATAGTTGCAGGTCCCACAGGTAGTGGCAAGACACATTTCGTGAAAAAAATGATCGAAAATAGAATGATACTACCCTTTCCAAAAACGATGGTATGGTGCTATGGGATATTTCAAAAGTTATATGCAGAAATCCCAAACATTTCATTTCATGAAGGCTTGCCTTCAAATTTAAATCAATATTCGGATGCATTGATTGTAGTAGACGATTTAATGAGTGAGCTTGGAAACGATGCTCAATTGACAAAGGTGTTTACTAAAATGTCACACCACCGAAATATCAGTATCATCTTTATAGTACAAAATGTGTTTCATAAGGGAAAAGAAATGCGAGAAATTTCTTTGAATGCACATTACCTGGCACTGTTTAAGAACCGAAGAGACCAATCCCAAGTCATGCATTTAGGACGACAACTATATCCGAGAAAAGTGAAGTTTTTTCAAGAGTGTTATGAAGATGCCACTTTGAAGCCGTACGGTTATTTATTCGTTGATCTGAAAAGTAATACAGAGGATTCTCTACGCATGCGCACGGGGATGTTTCCTGGAGATATATATTACGTGTATCAACCTCGCTAACTTCATTTGTATTTCGTCTCTCAAACTGGAAGGATGTCAGCAGTGATTGATTTTGAAGGGTTTCTGCTTCCGTCGGGACTATTTGTCGTCAAAGAACTAGCATTTTACGCCGTGAAAGACAATCATTTGTGGGGCGTATGGTATTTTCAGCCTCCGTCACCATTTGAAGAATTATCCCTTACGCAGAGAAATCAGTTTTCTTGGGTAACAAGAAACATTCATTGTATGGATTGGAGAGAAGGATCTTTACCTTATTTTAAATTTCAAAGTATTTTATATCTTTTGTTCGAAGTATTTTCCGATATTTACGTCAAGGGAATACAAAAGCAACATTTTTTAGAAGTGTTAACTAGACGCAAGTGCTATAACTTAGAAGATTTCAACTGTCCAAAAGTTGAATACCTGATGCCAACGCATGCATCCTGTTCGGTGCATCCTCCTGACTTTATCCATTGTGCATTGGTAAAAGCAACTGCATACGGAAAATTTTGCAGAGTGGCTTTAAATAGAGCTGTCAACAGTGACTACTATCATTCGATGTGAAGATGTCTACGTGTACGGAGCAGACCTTAGAGCTCCTGAAAGTGATCTCGAAAAGTAAAAATCCGAAGCAAATCGTTCAAAAAGTTCCCAATAGTATTATCAAGTCTTTGTGTGAATGCGTCTTGAACGTACTTCACGGAAACGTACCTCTCACTAACAGCCAAATAAATAGTCTTTCTAAGCATAAGACGTGCTTACGAAAGCTTTCAGACAAAAAGGTTCCTTTGTATAAAAAAAGAAAGCTACTTGTTCAAAAAGGAGACGGTTTTCTTTCAGTCTTATTACCTGCAGCTATTTCAATCATCAGCTCATTGATTCATGGAGCACAGTAAAAAATTTATATTGATACCTGAAGACAGGGCACAATTAATGGAACATCTCTCTGAACTGGATCGAAAAATGACAAGTATTCTTCAGAATAAACAACTCGCGGAAAGCGACAAAGCATCTCTCTACTTGCAAGCCCTACAAAAGTACACCCTGATCGACAAACAATCCCAAGAAATTCCTCATGAACCAAACTCCTTTGATCAAGAAATAACAAATACCCTTCAGAATACAAATCTCACAGAAAGTGAAAAAGCTACTCGGTACCTTAAAACCTTGGAAAATTACGACCAGCTTGGAAAACCACCTCCAGATCCAGATAAAAAGACGTTGCAAGATGTGAAGACAGAAGATACCTTTGAAGATGCAGTTATGCATACCGTGCCTATTCGACACAGAAAGACGGCTATAGACATTTTACAGTTTTTTAAAAATCAAAATGGATTCAAATGGACGGACAAAGGTGAAATTATTTACCAAGATAAAGTTATCCCACACACTAATATTGTCATGCTGGTGAATGACTTTCTTCGTAATAGGAAAAAAGTTCCTGTCGGACAAGCTGTATTCTTAAATGCTTTACGAGATTTGCATTTTCCTTCCATGTTGGATGTAAAAAGAAAATTGTATAGAGAAAATAACATTGTAAAACCTTCTATGTATGCCCGCAGAAACAAATGGAGCCATTTTTAGTTTTTCAATAAATGATGTTGCTGTATCTTGTTGTCTTTTATTATTTTTACTTTACATATTATCTTTACAGGTTATCAACACAAATACATATAAAAGTTAAATATGAATTCGAAAAATATATAGTGAAAAAGAAAACTTTAGGATAAAAAAAAAATTTAGTATAAAAAAATGTAAAAATAAAACTTTAGAATAAAAAAAAAAATTAGTAAAAATAAACTTTAAAAAGAAAAATGTAAAAATAAATATTAAAAAAGAAAAATAGTAAAAAAAAAAGAAAAACTTTAGGATAAAAAAAAAATTAAAAGAAAAATAGTAAAAGAAAACTTTAAAAAAGAAGAAAAAAAAAATGTAAAAGAAAAAAGTTAAAAAAAAAAAGAAAAGAAAAAAAATTAGAAAAGAAACTTTAGAATAAAAAATATATATATATATATATATAAAAGAAAAAAATGTAAAAATTAAAAATAAAAATGTAAAAAAAAAAAGAGTAAAAGAAAAATGTAAAAATTGAATAAAAAATATGTATAAGTAAACTTTAAAAAGAAAAAAAAAACTTTAGGATAAAAAGAAATGTGAAAAATATTAAAAAATAAAATATTATTCTATAAAAAGTTGTATTTAATTAACTTTAAGAAAAACTTTTAGTTAAAAATGGTGTACCTAAAAGTAATGAAATCACTTCAAGAAAACATGACAGAACGCAAGGAATACAAATCAAATAAATTTATTTTTTAAAAACTAATCTTACAGCATATTTCTTTTTTACAAATTGATACACTTGAAAATCTGATACATTGGTAATATACAGGTGATCCACTATAGAGTACATAGAATGACCTTGACATCGCTTCACTAAAAAATAAATACAATAGTGTCCGCACACGTTGGATGTAAGAGATTGTAAAACAATGGAATTCCATTCTATGTTGGAATAGTAAGATGTATCGATTCCGTAAAAATCAGGAGACATTCCGTAGGAATCATAAAATTCTAATTTTTTCTGAGTACTTGAAAACAATGCTAACCAATGAGAACCAGGTTGAGAAAAGTCATCGGTATTTACTATAGCACACGAGTTGCTTTGTAAAGGTGGGAGGGTATTCTTCGCGAAGACTCCTTTGAAAAAAGGTGACGTCGCAGTGTCGTGCGATAGAATGTGAAAGAGTTGTTGTCCATTCATCTTCATTCAATTTCCAAAGTCAAACAGGATATTTCTTGTCTTGCTTATCTCAATTAAATTTTCGAATTCTGCGAACACAACGACGCATACAGTCTGTGGGAGCGGCTTACTATACTTAATTTCTAATCTTAAATTACTGTGTTTGATAAGATTCAAATGATCTCCAGCACACAGGTCTGGGGATAAATCAAACGCATAAATGACATTACCATCTGTGTACTCTTCTCTGGATATAAAGGAACCTCTATCTTCCCCTATTTTTCCAGTGCCCAAGAATAGACTTTGATAAGCTCTTATAAAGCTATTTTGAGCAAAATTGAGTTCTAATGGATTGTGAGGAACGGGTTGACCATTAATATATATTCCTATAAAATTTAAGTCAAAATGCTCGAAATGGAAAGGTGACTTGGTAAAAGATCCATGAAAGGCTTCGTTATCCACGCATCCAATGATGACTCGCTTCGGCATTTGACCAATAAATACACTATCTTGAACAATGGACATGTTTCCTTTAGGTATGGAATAAGCTTTGCATAGCACCCTGTTGATGGGGTATTTTGCTGTCCCCTTCTCTAAAGCTTTTGCGTGTCCTAAAATAACTCCAGGACTTACACGAACTTTTCGTACAAATAAAGAAATTTTATCCAATACTACTTTAAATCCTTCAGATCCTTGCAAGCAGAATTCAGGTTTACTTCGTATCAATTTAATTTTTAAGTCCACTAAATTTAGCAATAGTCTTTCTTGAGGAAATAAATCACTGTGAATACATCCAATCATATCTACGGATGCACTTTCTTTAAAAAAATCGGAACGTTTCTTCAAGCCCTCATCTGAATCTTTGTAAAATAATTCTGATGTGAGTTGCGATGCCTTACTGTCTTGACCATGAGATAAAAGGGTTCGTAAATAGGCTTCATATCCGTATGTATTACTGGAATTTGAAACTAGCCGATCGTTCAATGTAATGTCCACTTGCGAAAATAAGGAATGTAAAAATAAATTTACAGGGCCAATATTTGCTTCTTTAGCCATAGGAGTGCCATCGTTCTTCAAAATCTTTGCTTTAACGTAAAGTTGAGTTTGACTAAGATCAACATAATCTTCGCCGCTACCGGAAATGTGAAATTCTACTGGTCCGCCGTCAAAAACGTTGGAGAGGGGATGAAATTCTATCCACTGTCCACTCTGAATGACAGTTTGAGTCCCTGGCAGATGAAAAAGTTCCAACTCATTTTTTACACATTCTGGGGAATCTTTGAGTAAATACGCCATTACGGATCAAAAATATCACGTCCTATCACCTTGCGCTTCTTAGATGAAATGAATCCATTTCGTGTTTTACGCTTTCTTTTATACTTTCCCTTACCCACCATAGATTGGATTCGATCAACAGCTTTCTGAGCTATATTTCTCCCACTTTCTTTTGTTCTTGTCTTGACTGCTTCTTTCAGATTTTGTCCAGATAACACATCCGATGCGACTCGTGACCCGGCTCGTATAGCTTCTTTACCAATGGTTTTGGCACCTTTCACCAAGAATGGGAAAGCCGTTCTAAATAATCGACGAAATACAGTTCCTAATCCATAGCCTTTTTGAAAAGAGACTCCCTTATAATAAGGTAGGCCTTCACCTGTCTGAGAGGCATAATGTTCTTCGAATTTTTTTGTGCAGCACACGTAAGGTACTCTCATCTTGACTACTAAAGTTTAAATGAACCAAGCAGTCCGATGTTCGTGTATTTATAGAATTTGTCTCAATCGAAAATGTAATACGATTAAGACTTTTCCTTTTTCAAAGGGTACAAAGCCCCCTGAATTTAATCTCAATTCTATATTAATGGTTTGAAAGGAGCGTTGACTCACTGGTAAGTACTGAGGTCTATCATAATATTGACTAATCGTGTCACCGTCTTGTCCCTTTACTCTGATGATTCTCAAAAGAGGTGCATACACGTCCCCTACTATTTGTGGTGAAACCAGGTCCGTATATACGTAGAAAAAAGAAAGGCCTGCTTGAGCATCAGCTTGAATTTCACTTTTCATACTTCCTCGAATCATTGTATTCGGTTTAAAACCTAAAAGAGGACCAAGTTTCTCAAGATACAGAGAAGTACCTTGAACAGCATCAATTTTAGCACGCTTTGTCGTTTTGTTGTAAGAAAAAGTAAACTTGGAAGGATTTTTCGGAAGAGTTAATTGTAGGGTGGATACTAAATCATATAGGTTTTCATAATTTCCAGCGTCAATGTGTTTCTTTATCAGTTTTCCATCGCCATAATCGTAAGTAAATGTATTGTTTGCCGCATTGACATTATACCAAGAATGTGGATAAATGATTTCTGACAAACCAATTTCCCATTCTCCATTTAAATTAATTGGACTTGGCAGCTGAGTTATAAAATGAGAAATTTTGTTTGTAGGAAAAAACTGCAGACTGCTATCCGAAACTAACGTCACGTAGAAACTCATGATGGGTACTGAACGGAATACTAAGGAAGTAGATCTATTTATAGTATTTTAACATCTGTAACCCACGCATTAAATTTTTCAGGATATCCTAAGAATTTCACGAAGTATTCGATGACACCTCCTTGTTTTTTCCTTTTCTTGATAACTTTTTCCACTGGATAAAAACCAGAATCAATCACTTTCTGTAACTCTGCTTCATAAAAAGTACCTTCAATTTCTTCTCCAGACAGATCTTTTAACTTGTACACAGTCGGTATTCTAAGAATAATTTGGTATACAGTAAAAATTTCACGACTCCAATTTTGTTCATAACCTTTTTCAAAGTGTAGCTTTTGTCTGCTAATGCGTACCGTATCCCCAACCTTAAGTATGGGCGGTTTTCTTTTTAAAGTTTTGAGATTTCCATACAAGTTTTCTAAAACCTCATTTTTATTATCTGAATTTACAGAAGCTGGGGTCATTTTAATGCTTCGATGCCAGCTATGGTTGTAGCTATGCATGAAGTCAGGAATTACACCTATATACTTTTTAGTGTTAAATTCTGTGAAGTATTTCCACATCTTGGTTTTCAAAGTCCGATTAAATCTTTCAATTATGCTGGCTTTCGTTTCATTTTTAGTAGTAAAGAATTTAATATTCAACTTTTTTAAGTAATTTTGAACGAGAGCATTTGTCAGTTCTGTTCCGGAATCAGATTGAAGTAAACGGGGTGTTTTTTCCTTGAAAATAGTCTCCAAAGCACTTTTCACACTTTTTCCTGTTTTATCTTTTAAAGGTATGGCCCATGCAAATTTAGAAAAAATGTCAATGCATGTTAGTATATACTTATAACCTCTATTCAATTTTGCAAGTGATTGCATATCCACTAAATCAACTTGAAATTGTTCGTTTATGTTACCTACTAACACTCGATTACGCAGAAACTTGTGACGGATAGGTTTATGCATACTATAGGAATCTTTCTGAGATAACCAATGTTTTACGTCTTTTACACTTCCATTAAATGACCGTTTCAGTGCATTGACCCCTCCAAAACTATCCGAATGTCTAAGATCTCTATAAGCAGCATTAAAATTCATGTTTCCTTCACGAAGACTAACACATAAATGAATTTGAAAAAACTATGTTGAACTATTTATACATATCCAACAGAAACAGATCAGGACCACGAGAGTGAACCAAAGGCTTCTCGGAAAGTACTATTCCTTAAGTTGGTACGAACATTTAATACAAAACTATATATTTTTCCTTGTTTTATGCTATAATTAATATTATAAATAATATTTTATAAATTAATATTTTATTATAATAATGTTTGCAATACAATAAATAAAAAGAACACGAAATGAATGATAAAACAATATTTATTTAAGTAGAAAATCTACAAAATGCTTCTCGAGCGATTTCAATCATATTTGAAATATTCACAGAGTTTAAAAATGGGATGGTTACAAAACTTAACACACTATGGTTAGGTACAGGATTAAATGGAAATTGACATAATTTTTCATGAAATGCTTCCGCTACATAATAAGGTCTTAAATCCATAACAGCTGCATTAAAACGTGTCACTGTATTTTCGGCCAATAGAGTTTCGTCTAAAGTATGTAGTGGATTCACCAATCCATTTCTTTGTGAGATAACATCGTAAAAAGCAGACTTTACCATATAAGTCAATGAACTCTGAACTTCATCCATTGAAGCACATTCAGGAGCATGGTAGGGAATAGACGTTTTGGCCACTAGTTCATAAAGTTGTTTAAAGGAAGCACGACGATACTTTTCCCGCAGTGCAGAACTCATAACAGAGTCTCCGATCGAAAACAGCTTTTCCCATTGTTCACTACTCACAGTTACGGCCCTTGTATAAGTTCTCCCGCTTCGGCACGTAATTTCACTTTTTAACTTCATACTGGAATCAAGCAGCTCAAAAAGTATTTCTTTGTCGTCGTCGTCTTTAATGCTGAGTTGAGTTTCCGATAAAATGGACACAGGATCGCTTGCTGGCTTCTCAATAAAATAGTCCACAAAAGGGTTCTCTCTAAAGCACTTGGTCTTGAGAGGCTCGCATCCAAGGAGAATCGAGAATTGGGATGGCGATAACGTAACTCCATCAGTCGAAGGATAGTACTTTTCTCCACATTTCTTATATCGACGAATATGAATCAGAACTCGCTTGTTGAAAAAACTGCAGGAAACAAAAATATCGTCACCAAGGCGGAATGTTCTTGGTGGAATATCTTCCATCGTATTATCAAAATCAGATTTTCGTTTTAAAGAAGTCATTTTAAACAAAGTTAAGCTAAACTAGAGTAGTCGCAAGAGCAGGTTCTACTGAGAGAATGTCAGAGCTCGTCTCGGACATCCGCTTTTATACCGACGACGGAGAAGAATTGCCCCCTCTTCTGGCCTGTGATTGGCTCATCCTTAAACAAGCATCTGATTGGTCCGTTCCCCTACATGCAGCGCCGCCTTGCGGTTACAAGCAGAACTAGTAAAACCTTGCCCCGACAGCGTGTGACGTCACTTACAGACACCTGATTGGTTGTTCATGAGGTCATCCTCAAACAAGAACCTGATTGGTCCGTTCCTGTACAAACACGGTGTGACACGTTGAGACACGGTGTGACATGCCCATCGGCGATATGCCCATGGGCAGCGATGAGTCATCGACACCTGTTCCCATGTCCCCTGCGTGTGACGTCACTTACTGACACCTGATTGGTTGAGGTCATCTCCATTAGGCCACGCCCCCTCGGCTTGACAGACGAGATCCTCCCTGATCCGCACCTCAAGTGCAGCCGCACCTCCCCGTACGCCTCATTATTCCTCATTACTCCGCCGTACTCCGCGGCGCCGTATCGGTGTTTTTACACTACTCACATACACATTCACACACACATTCATACACGCACCTCGTTATTTTAGAACCATGGTCAGATGACGAGGAAACACCAGAACTGGCACCCAACGCCTTCAATAGACGTCTTGACTTTGGACCCCGATCATATTTATCGTGCACCAGTCCCGTATACACGCCAGTATAATTTGTTGGATATTCTGGACGACTTTCTAGTATTTTTGTAGACGTTTAGGGTGAATAATTTATATATAAAAAAATGCGTGAATCTGTATATTAATCTTAGTATACCAAACAGATATTTACTGGCTCATGACATTTGTCAAACGTTTAAAGAAAATCAGGGGTTGTGAGGAATTTCAATCAAAGTCTTACATCACCAACAGACTTGGTGCTTCTAGTTGGCAGAAATAATTTCTATTGAAGTTTGTGAGAGAATACTTGTTTTGGACTCAAGAATATGTTGTTCTCTTTCATTTCGAAGAACAGAAGGGGAGAAATTAACACGTCGTTTTTTGATGTCTTAAAGGCGACTCTACAGTGCAAAGGCTTAATAAAATATGTTGATACTACCGTAGTGTTATACTTTTAAAAGGAGTAAGACAAAGAACAAGCTTATGAAAGTATTTTCTATGCTCCAGAACATGCAGAACTCGTTGAATTTGAAGAACAAGGATCAAAAGAACAGGTAGTTATTTTAGTGACTGAGAGTCGTGACTTGAGTCCAAAAAGGGTTAAAAAGAGCCTCAATATGGGGTACAGTGAGCCGGTAACAGCGTTTATTAAAATAAAATCTTAAAATTATTTTTAAAAAAATTATCGTTTTATTAAAAAAATAAAATAATGAAATGCTTCCCTGAAATAATAAAATGAAAAATAAAAATTTATTGTATGTAAAAGAAAGAAAATAGTATTGAAAATTGATTTGATTATTACGGGTAAGTAATTGGAAATAAATATGACGAATTTGGTTGAAGTAAGTATCATTGTTTCTTTCTAATGGCACCATTGTCAGTCTATTGATATATTTAATGTATTAAAAATGTATTTTAAAAACATAAATATATAAATGAAATTCTTCAATAATCCACTACACACATTATTTAATATACGATTTACTTAAAATGACTTAAATTATATTCAGTACTTTAGTATGTATAGTGATTATTAAAAAGTGATGCTCCACGACTTGACTTTTACCAAGTGACTTCATAGATTCATGCAACAAACTGATTCTATGGGTTCTTTTATTAGCCTTTTGCACTCCGCTGTCTCCTCTCAGGCGACAATATAACGACCCGTTCTTTTGGTTTCCTATTCTGTAAATTAATTGAGAGCAGAAAAATCATGAGTTTTAAAAATATCGATTTTAATTTCAACTGTTCTCTTGCATATCCAAAACATATTATGAATTTTTTTCCCTCTATGAGCATAAAAAAGTTATGGGAAAAAGAACAGAAAAAGGAATAACTGTTCCGCAGAAAGAACGAAAATGTCAATGATGTTCTTGAAGAGGAAATAGTTAAAAATAATAAATGATTTAACTAAATGGGGGGTCATCCACTATACACCATCTTTTTCTGCATAAAAAACAATATATGTTAAATCTGCCCCCAACGATTCCGACTTACTAGGGAACAATCTCCAAGAACCAAACGACGAATGTCTCCCACTCGTCTTTATTAATTCTAAAAGAGAATAAGAACAATTGAGCGACCAGGGTTATTAAGGGAGCACAGTCACAGTTAAGACAGGCCCGAAGGACTTCGAAGAAAGAGGAAGCGACACCTCGCTAATTTGTTCCCGCCAAATGAATTCAATTCTTCTACTTGGAACTTCTTCTAAGTCGTCAATTGAAGAAGAGAAGAATAGAAAAAAATAAATGTAGATGAATGATATTCGGCCTTGGGTTTACTTGGTCCCTATTGTTTTTTTTTCTTGTTAATTTATTGTCATTGTTTTTGATAAGAGGCTGCGAAAGTATGTGGGAATCTCTGAAAGGGACATTTAGACAAGGGGTCATTTATTACTCTGGATTGTTAATCTTCTTGATATTAAAAGAGAAAATTTTTAATATATTTACGCAATTTTATTTTTATCCATCTGCTATTCGCTACTCTTGGTTCCATCAGGGCCTATCAGGGGTCAACTGGCCATAGGATGGTCCGGTACAATCAGGGGCCTCCATTTGGGGTGTGCGACGTGTGCTACCACACAGGGCCCCGCGCTTTTAGTGAGACTAAGCGTTTAGTAGAAAAAAAATAACATATATAAGGCCCGAATTTAATATAAAATTGTAGTTAATTAAATATAGTTTGCATTTAGGAGAGGGGAGGGGGAATATGCAGCGCCGGATTTAAGATTTTTGCGACCCTAGGCGAAATTTTCCGAGCGCCCCCCCCCCCCCCCTCTCCCAACTGTGATTTTGAAGTAATATACATACTTCAGAAGTCACTTTATGTCGCATTAGTACTATTAAATTTAAAACCAGTAGGGAACCAGAAAAATGCGTGATTTCAATTTGCAAACTTTTTTAAAATTTTAAGTGCCGTGCAAAAAAAAATTGATTAAATTTGGGTTATTTTATAAATATTAAACTTCAGTTAAAAAAAAAATATGTAGCTTGCAGCCCTCATAAGCGTGCGGCCCTTATGAAGAGGGAAGCTCCCTATTCTTCCTAGTTGTAAATCCGGAACTGAGAATATGTACTTTTCAAAATGTATACTTACTATTACGTGAACAGGTTCGCACAGGGCCTCTCAGAAGTTAAGGGCTGCCCTGGGTGAAATCACCGGGCCGGGTCTAGCCAGACATAGCGTATGGCTACTACGATATTGTATGTAAACGAAAGAAATCGCAAAAACTGTACTAAATGTTGTAACCAAGTGTTAAAAAAGTACAATATTGTATAACAATTGTTATCCGAATATAACACTTGCAAACCAATTATTTGCTTACATTGTCAATGTCACACATTTCCTTCAAACAATTCTTTTCTAAATTTACATTTATTTTAAATCGTTTACTTAGTACTGTATTCCAAAACAATTTGGAAGCAAAACAGTTTTGAAATATTAATTACAGGAATTTCATACTTTAATGTGATCATTTAAAAAATCTATTTGAAAGAGCAAAATATCAAAGTTTTAAAGTTATTTTCAATACAATATACTTTCATTTATATTTCCAACACACACGTCATTGAAAAAGTCAAAATATTAATTATTTTAAAAGAGATAGCTTTGGAAAAAGATACCCCAATGCTTTTCATAATAAAGTTAAATTGTAAATAAACAAAGTATAGAGAGCATAGTCACATTTCGTGGACTAGTAACACAGAGCATTCCAATAGGGTATAAAATCTATCAAAAGAAATAAAGTTTTCAAACGTTGGCGAGTTTGTTTAGCACTTGTCGCAAAGTTTCTACAGCCAAACCAAAATTATTTTCCATCAACTCTTTCCACGCACTCCACTTCATAATCTCTTGGTGGTGACCGAGCATGAAATCCATCACTGCGTCCATCAACTTATCGTCTTGGTGCAAGTTCACCACCACCAACAGATCACAGAAATTCTCCGCCGAGATTCGAGACCCCAAGAACCGAACACACGTCTGTCTCAAGGACTCGATCTGGTACTTGTCCGCTGCCCCGTACAACTTTAGGGCGGATTCGAACCCGAGGTCTTCTTCCAGGGCGTCGGTGTACAGAAACATTAACATCCCGTCCATGGTGTCGAAGTCCAAGTCTTCGATGTCCACGGAATTGCTGGAAACCTCCATCATGTCGCTCTCGAACATGGCCCTGAAGACGGGGGATCTGGCACCGAGGATCAACTTGTGGGATTTTAATGTTCTGTCCCCAATTCGGAAGGAAAAGTCGCAGAGCTTCTGCTCGACGTACATACTTCGCAGGTCGAACAACAGAGGATTCATTCCAACTGGATGTTTGGATTCTCTCTGAGGGAGGATCTTTAGCTCTTCGATTTCGAACGTGACGATGCCAAAGGACATTTCAAATTCGCATTGAATCGACAGAGTGTTGTTGGCCACAAATAAACCTTTTTCCTTGGATAGTTTTATGATGATGTTAGAATGCATTACCCATTCTGTCTCTTGGCTGCTAAAGAAATGTTCACCTTGGCAAAAATGATGCAACTTCGTATGGACGTCGACAAGGCGTAACTTAAAACCAACAAATATTGGTTTAGTTTTGTTTTTTGACATAAGGACGTGCACCACGTCTCTATTTGCCCCATTAAAACGCAATTGCATGGAAATTGAAGGAGGACTTTTAGATTTCGTAGCACAGCGAACCACGCGAATCAATTCATTGGACAACCTACTTGGGTTATCGAAGAAGTTCTTTATATTCCATGTGAAATAGACTCTCTCCACGGATATTCGAGTTCTAGCAGTGCATTCTACCATCTGCCTTTCGAATCCATTTTCAGTGTCTTTCTGAAGATAGCATACAACACACAATGTGTCTTTCGGCAAGTAGACAGATTGATTCTCGAAAATTTCTTTACGCAGTTGACTATAGTAAAAAGTGCTGGTGTCGCCATTTTTAAACTTTCCTTTTTCAGTATACGGTTCTTGGCCCGTTTCGTCCTTCGTAATAAGAGAAACAACGTATCTTATATTTATGGATTTCGGCCCACAGTCGGCAGAGTCCCTAGTTAAGATGCATTCTAGGTATTCTTCGTCCGTGAGGCCCCTCGGGTACAGGGTCAGCCACCACGCAGACTTGTACAAATCTTCGACAACGAACTTGGGACTGGCTAAACTGTCGCCCTTTTCCAAAGCGCACTTGGAGAAGTTTTCAATTTTCCAAATGTACTTGAATCCTCCGGTTTCAGTTTTAGAAACAGAGGACATAATGGAAACGCCACAAGTGATAAGTACGTAGAATTTCAATTGCAACTGCCGAGGTTTGCAGTTGTGTCAGACAATGGTGCCCTTATCAACTCCCAAAAAATGTAGTAGATAAAGGAAGTTTCGAATGTAGTTGTCACAGTGATAATTTTGTGATAAACATTTTTAATGCATTCAGGGGATATAAATTGTACTTCCTATATCTTCGAATCATCGAAAACTTTATCATTTTCATGATAACTTTTGTTTAGGTTTAGACTAGATATTAAAGCAATGGTTTGATATATTATTCGATTTGACATTTTTATAATTAGATTTATTAGTGTAGAATTTGAGGAAAGTTTCCAGAGAACTGGTTCGGCAATAGCCCAATTGCGGCCGAAGGGAGCCAGGTTTACCATATTCTCAAGGAAAAAAACAATTGTTTATCGCCCAGACGAAAGGTTGCCATGGGCCGCAATTGGAACTTTCCGACTGCTTCTCAATCATTAGTTGGACCACCAAGTTGAAAGTTGGACAAAATCTGGTGGCGGATATAGTATAAAATGTAAGAAGATGTGCGAAATCTGAACATTTAATTACATTTCTTAAATTCATTCAAATATGTTGAATCATATTCTCTATTTGGGGCGTTTTCTATCGCTGTACAGTGAACCGAATAATGTTATATGGCGGTACAAAAGTCGAAAATTCGACAGTGATAATTCCCAATAAATGTGTTTCTAAGGTAAGACTAAAAGTTACACATCTTAGAAAACAATATTATTTACTTATTATTTTGTCACAAACTGATTTTACAGACTTCGAAAGATGTCTCAACCATCATGCTTCCCAGCCCTCACACGTCAGTTTTAGCATTAAGAGTCGTAAATTTCATTAATAATTTACTTACTTTAAACTTAAGAAATTTTATTAAATATAAGTTAGATTGTAAAATGTATATATTTTAAATATCATAATTAAATTCATCAGGTTATTATTATTATTTTTTTAATTGTAAGGTTCCCAAATGTAATATTTAAAGCAAAATTGTAAAAATATTTTTAAATAAAAGCCGCAACTTTCCTGGTACATTATGGCATGTCACATGTAATATTCAAACATTTCCTAGGATTAATGCAGATTACTCCCATACTAAATTTACCTGCAACGTTTTGAAACCTTTGACAAAATATTCCATTAGTTTACAACACGCCCTTAGCAGAATTTTAACAAAAACGCACATGAAGTATTATTTATTTTTTGAAAAAATACTGCAACTTTCTAGAAACTTTCTGTGAAATTTCATATGTAATATATTGACTTTTTCTACTTTTTATGAAGATAACTCTTCATAAAAAGTACTCGCACATACTTGCACTAAAATTGAGTGCAGTAATTGACAACTTTTTACAAAATAAGCAATTGTTACAGCTTACACTTATCAGAATTTCAAAACTAATCACGGATAATACAATTTTTTTTAAAAGAGCTGTAACTTTCTTCAAATATTATATGTAATATATTTACTATCAAATATCATATGTAATATATTGACGTTATTTTCATACTAAAATTATGTGCAACAACTTGCAACTTTTTTACAAAATATACAAGAATTTAAAACGTACCCTAAACAAAATTTCAAAGTTAATCTCGCAATAATACGTTTATTTAATTAGCTATATCTTTCTTAAAACATTATGAAACTTCAATGTAATATAGTGACTTTTTCTACTATATTTTATGCACATTTTTTTCATACTAAAATTATGTGAAACAACTTGCAACTCTTTACAAAATATACAAGAGTTTAAAACGCACCCTCAGCTGAATTTCAAAGCTAATATACCGCGATAATAAATTATTTTAAAGATCTGTAACTTTTTGAAACATCATATGTAACGTAAAAAATATTTTCCTAATTACACCGTTTTAGCTACATGTACAGTAAGCAAGTTTAAAAGTTTTAATTAAATGTTTCCTAATAAAATATACTTTCCATTTAATTTTGAGCATTTTTGTGGTGAAAAGTTTTTACATGTTTGAATCATATAGACACAATGCACGACTTGCTATGGATATTAAGCTCAGGATTAATAAAAACTCCTGATTGCAATTGTGAAAAAAGAAAACATGCTTCACGAAATAGCAAACGATGTGGAATGAGAGACACCTGCTTTTGTTTATCCACCTGATGGCGCTACATGGTGTGCATAAAGAAAAGTCGTTTGCACCTTTTTGGAAGTTCTGGATTGTTATCTAAAACGATTTTGTGCAGTTCTTGTTTAAATGTTTTATAATTTTAATTTTTATCCTTAAGAATTGTTAAAATTAAAAATGAATATACCTAGCCCAATTGTAGACTTAGATAGGCATCGTAAAATTTAAAAGAAATAAACTCATATAATCTTATGGTTAATCTATAATTTGTTTTATTCTTAATAACTTCTTTTAATCTTAATACATAGATAAATTAAAACTCCATTTCGACTAAGACGGACATACAGATATTTTTAAACAGCAAAATAAATTTTTAAAAAATGTATCCAAAGGAGCTTTAAGATATTGAGAGGATAGATTGCATTGTATTCTTCTCGTGACTCAATTTGTGTCTCTGTTTTGTGATTCTTATTTACATTTTAAATAGATGATCAATATATAAAATTCAAATACAATTTTCTATTATAATTGTTGGAGATAGTCACAATATAAATTGTAAAATATAGTCAATAGCTTATGTTGTTCTTAAAGTTTACATATAACTCGTTCGTTTTGAATAAGATGACATATCATACCATGAATAGAATGTTCAATCCATAGTCCATGTCTACTAAAAAGCCAACATAAATGTTTTTTTGTAAGAATAAACCAAATTGCGAGAACGGTCTACTGCAAGGCGCGGCCCTTAGCAGCCGCCCATTGCTAACTAACTGGCGGGCTCATTTTTAACCTCCACACACATTTATGAATACATTTCAGGGAAAAACACTTGAATAAGTTATCAGATTTTTGAAAAGCCCATCGGATTACTTTTATCAATTACAAATATTTGATGCGGATACGTATCATTCGAATAGATTATTCATTTATAAAACTGCTTTGCGTAAAAGTCTGTATTATTTTGATTTGTCTTTTTAAAATCCTCTCTATAAGCCTAATTTTCTATCGAAATTTATGTCAGCCGTGATATATATGTCACGGAATGCATCCATCTAAGAGGTGAGTGAAAGAAGATACAGACCAAAGGACTTTCTGGAAACACTTTTGTGCGCAACAAAATTTACAGTGGAATTTGTACTCTTTTTTTTTTGGCGAGAATTTAGAACTATCTGCAGGGACCGACTTACAAGCTTCGGGGCCCAGGGCAAAAGAAAATTAGAGGCCCCCTCGACAAAATAAAACTGCTAAATTTATGTATAAGCACATAATGCAACATGGTGTAATCAATCAACTTCTATGTAATTATAAATACAGCGATTTTTTTTAAACTATTTTTTTTTATTCTGAGAATTTGAATGAACGTTAATGGTCTCTCAATGCTTCAACAGGGTTTCTTCATACATTTCTGGTTCTGTTCTTCCTTCCCTTTTGGCTTTATTTTATTTGAGCCATATTTGTATATTTCACTCACTTTAATAGCTACAAATCCTTCATAGTTACAATATAAGGAAATTTGGAATAGTAAAAAAGTATCCATACACAAAAAACCTGTTTTCAATTAGTAAGCACAGTTTGTTTATGGTCTTGGTCATGAATTGAATTTTGTAAGTGCTAAAATGGGCAGTTTTTTGGACAAACGTGATGCAAAAGGCGACATACATCTTAACGCGCAAAAAAAGTTAAATTGATTCGATTGAATAAAATAGTATAAGTTTTGCAAAATTCACATATATTTCTTTCCACATATATTTGCTCTTTCACATATATTTAGCTTTAAATCATTTTTAGGGGCCCCTTAAAATGGGGGCCCTGGGCAAGTGCCCCGAATGCCCTGCCGTTAATCAGTCTCTGACTATCTGAATTTTCTGGTAGTAGAACCAGAAGGAAGGAAAAACATCTACATATAATTGTAAAGATGAGCCCTATCGTCATTACTTTTCGTTCTTTCGGAAGGGCATTGTACGTTATATCATTAACATGATGTTTATATCCTGATATTTCATGTAGCTGATTCTTAAGATGTTTTATGTCAAAAGTAAAAAGAAAAATAAGAAATGAATTTGATCGATTACCTTCCTAGTTGCACGTTTTTCTTCGATGAGCGCGGGACCCTGTGCGGTGGCACACGTCGCACATTCCTAACAGCGGCCCTGTTCCCAGCGTAAGAATTTACCGGATGAACACGACCATGTTTTTCAACAAAAAACACGAAAAAGTTATGGTATAATCTTATTAATTGTAAGTTATTAAACAAGAATTGTTTATAAAAAAAATATTTTCACTCTCATTTTTTACAGAGCCTCAGTTGCTCAGTGGATAAAGGCGTTCAGCTACTAATCAGAGGATTGGTGGTTCGAATCCGTGCGATGGACTTGACAAAGAAAAGTAAAAAAGTAGTGATCTTGCGATCGGAGGGTTGCCAGCTTCGCTACAAAAATACTAGAAAGTCGTCCGGAACATCCAACAAATTATAATGGCGTGTATACGGGACTGGTGCGCGATACATCTGATCGGGGTCCAATGTCCTGACGCCTATTGAGGTTGCGTCGGGTGCCAGCTCAGGTGTTGTCCTCGTCATCTGACCGTGGTTCAAAAATACGAGGCATCGTTCCCGGGTCTTTCCTTCGAGATAGGCCCCGAACCGTCGCCAATAGCCCACTGTGCAGCTCTAGTGCGACGTTCATTAAACAAACCATTTTTTTTACAATTCTGCGATCGTCAAGGATACTTTCATCCATTTTGACAATCGTTTCGTCATTGAATCACGTGACTCTTGATGTAACAAGAATTTTCAAAATTTTAACGATGTAATTTTCTCCGATTCCTTTCTGATGGTATCAGCTCAATTTTGGTTTTTATACGTACATTGTTGCAACTCGAAAATAGCTTTTCTGGCAAAATCGATAGCGCGCCTGAGTTCCAATCAAGAGATCGCTGGTCCGAATCGCGCAGTCGTTAAAATCTTCCTTAATTTTGACGAAATAAATTTCGTGATAAAAAAACAAACAAAATAAATTTCTTCAGTTTGATGAAATATTTCATCGGAGCATTTAACAAGCGACTATTTCGATAAAAAACACGAAACTTTGTTCAAAATGTGAACATGTATTTTTAACAATGTTAAAATTTAAATATTTCATCTCCAGTTAAGACCTGTTAAAATCAGAGAAAACATAAGAAAGCGTAAAAAGTGTTCTGAAGCATATATTTTGGTTTCTTTCAATGCCTACAATTTCTTTTGTAAAATAAATACTACTTATATCGTCTCCTCAGAGCAACAGTAAGACATTTAAAACACGAAAATGAAATTTCGGTCTTGCTAATATTACCAAATGTGCCTTTATTTAGTGGAACACTCGGACATTTCTATGTCTTCATTGAAATCCCTGAACTACAGTCTTAGATATTCAGCATTGAAAAAACCGCAAATTTTAAAATCAATTTTATAGGCAACTCTGTTTTTGCTCATATCCTACCGTTGCCCTGAGGCGACGATATATAGACAACATTTATTATATATTTCAAATATCAAAACATAGGCTTTTTTTTATGAATGGTCTATAAGTTCACAGACCCCTTCAATTTCAATCCTCTCGCGTAACGCGGGAGGGAAACTGCATTTTAGAGAAAACCTCTCACATTTGAAGTAGAAGGTTGTTGCTGTGTTAAAAAAAAGAATAATTAAACCATTTCGGGCGTCTATTTTGATGGAGTTTAATTGAAAATAGTGGTGATGTTGAGCACCAAGATAAGAACACTAATACATTAAAAAAAATTGCCCTCCAAGACCATCTTTGACATATGCGTTCTTTTTAAGGAACAGTTATTTCTCTTTCTGTTCTTTTTCGCAAAATTTTTTATGCTCACAGAGAAAAAAAGTCTTAACTATTTATGGATCTGCAAGTTAAAAAAAAAAAAAAATCGATGTTTTTAAGGACCAGATCATGTTCTTCTCGTTTATTTTAAAGAACAGGGAAATAAACTGGTCGTTATGTTGTCTCCTGAAGGAGACAGCGGAGTGCAAAGGGTTAAATTAGAAATCATAGAATGTTTTTTCAAAATTGATTAATACTTGTAATTACAATGAAATAATTTTCTATGCAGATTTTATAACGGGCCCTCGGTCGGAGAAGGTTAGTCCACTAAGAACAGAAATACATTTTAACATTAGGAAAATTAAAAGTGTAAAACCTGCCTTTAAAAATTCTTATAAAATTAAATATTAATTTAATGTTTCATGCCACACTAAAAAAATGTTTGTACGGAAAGTATTAAACGGTATCTCCAAAACAAAACGAACCGAACGATAGTGCGCTTAGGCAATCTCAATTTTGGCGCGCTAACTCAAAAAGCTATTTCCAGCTCCGAAGGTAGCGCACTCAGTCACATCGTCTGAATTATTGATCGTCAATTTTTACTTGATCAAGCGCCCCCTTTATTCCCACCCCTCCCCCGCCGACTGTTTCAATCGTTAACCCCCGCCGTGGAACATTTTCTCGCGCCTTTTTAGTCCTAGGGAACCGCGAGTAGTAGTGGACGTGTTCTAGAACACCGCTTTTTTTGTTCTTAAAACAACCCCTGCTCCTGTCGACTAGTTCTCTGTTGTTTCTCTCCGCACTTCAGGCGTTCCTCGGGGGGTTCGTGCAGACGATAAAATGCGATTTTCCCGGTGAACGGAACGTTTCGGAATGGAACTGGGAACGGCCAGTCCTAGCCACCGGCCGCCATTTTGGCACGGCGAAAGCACGGGCAATAGTAGCAGTCAGTGTTGTCAACCATATTTCCGTGTGGAACTTCAGCGGCGAGGGGAAGAACTGTTAAAATAAACATGACTGTGGGATTTGAGATATCCTGAAAAATGCATTGGATTCTTCTAATCATCTTTTTCGTTTGCTATGCGGCTCCGTTTCCTGGATTAGGCGCCTCCAAAAAGAAAAGAGGTATGTTGTGGTATTTTTGAAGGGTCGTCTGTCAAAATCTCTTCCCCCTCCCCCCCTTTAATGACGGTAACTAGTTTAGGAGGTGGTTAACCGATTAGTTACAGTATTAAAGTTTTGTTGTTGATTGTATTCTTGTTGACGGGAACTGTAAATATTCAAGAAAAATTCAGTTTGGGAAAGAATTAGGGGAAAGAGAAATTGTGCAGCTGTTTTCGGTATCGCCGTTTGTTTACATAAATGTTGGGTTCGATTGCAATGTGTGTATTTTCATTTTTGTACTGCTTTTTAGTTGTTGGTTCTTAATTTGTTTATATTTTAAACTATAATTTAAAATTATTATTTTTTTATTACGAAACAGCGATTGTATTTCGAAAATTGTAATCATAAGGCGAGAAAATAAAAATTTAAACAACGATTTTGTTTATTGAAATAGCCGATTGTTATACATTTTTTCGTTGATTTTGAAAATTCGAAAAGAATTCGACGATCACACAAAAAATATTCAACTTATTTTCAAACGAAATTTCACTAAAAAAATATATAAGAATATTGGGAATTTATTTTTGCCATGGAAAATGTTAAAATATTTTCTTAATTTATGAAATTGTGAATAACTTTGTACGACAAAAATTTCTAAATACATCATTTTGTTCTACAATAACAAATAAATATTTATATGTGTTTTGTGAATCTTAACTGTGAATTAATGAATTTGCTTATATTTTAAATGTAACGTTTTTGTATATAATGAAACTTCAAATCATCATGAACCAATGCATACTACTTTGATATATATGACTAATTTACTTCTTGACACAAGTTTATTTTCTAGTGTTTCTCAAAATGTTTCATTGATAATGAAATAGCTTTATTTGATTTTATTACAAGTAAATAGTAGTGTTACTAAAATGTCTTCTTGACTAGGTCACTTTAAAATAATCGGTAATCACATATTAGTGGGCGTTCATTAATTACGTTGTACACTCTTGGGGGGTCTATCAAGAGTGACTGTGACGTGACATAGGCACAGACTGCACCGTTGAAATTTTTAGAGCGAGTATGCCAAAATAAAAAATAAATTTTAGGGAGTTCTATAAATTAAGAAGTGTATATGTATTATTTTAACACAATTGTATAAACACACACAATGTACATTGCATAACAATTAAAGCTAATTAAAAATACTATATAGTTTGGCTCAATTGCTAAATGGCCGCTTTGATGTCACTTTGACACGTTTTAGATAAGTCATTTGGTCAATTCACCCAAACTTGTTTGCTGTTTTGTTGAAACCAGCATGAAGAGGCGTTACCCATCCGCCAATTAATCAGATCCAGAATATATGATATTTGTGTGGCAACAGCTGTATAATTTGAACTTATAGCTTTTTAAAATGTTCTTTTTTTTGGCTTGTAGTTAATTAAAACTTGTTATTATTGTAAATTGTAAATTTTTGGATATGTTTTAAGCGTTGCAGGAAGCAGAGTTTGCGGTTGCAAAAGGGAAGTAGAGTAAGCCGGTCAAACCAGTTTTATTGCAGATTTGGCGGTTTAATAATATTTTGAAACAGTCTAGGTATATAGTATTTGAGATAGCAATCTTGCGATCGGAGGATTGCCAGTTTGCCCCTAAATTACAAAAGTCATCAAAAACATTCTCAATTACAATATATGGGACTGGAGAACATTAAATCTAATCGGGTTCCTATGTCCCGACGTCTATTGAGGTTGTTTCAGGTGCTAGCTAGGGTGTTGTTCTCGTCATCTGACCATGGTTAAAAAAATTTGAGGTATTGTTCCTTGGTCCTTCGGGATAGATCCTGAACCTTCACCAATAGACCACTGTGTCCACCAGTGTCACTTTATTCAAACTGTCCTTAAATATAAGCTTATATTAATTTGATTAACCAGTTTTAGCCCAGCTTGTACTTTTTGTCACCACATATTTGACTGGACAACTTGTCCTGTCAAATATGTATTACTGGTCCAGGACAAGTAATAAATATACCTGTGAATATTTTCTATTTCTGCAAATGGCTTAGAAAACAATTTTATAATTTGTAATTAACGTTGCAGGCCTGCATGTACTTGTTGGAAGAGCAGCGAGCTTGTATTTATGATATTAGAAGCTTGAACTTTGTTGTTCAACTAAACATTTCACTGTAGAAGGTGCCTGTGCACATTAAATCTGTTGTGGTCCAAAGTTGGTTGTCCAGTGGGTATCCCAGCAATAGAGTGTTCAACTAATAATCGGAGGTTGGTGGGTTCGAATATTAACATTTACACTGCCGTCTTAAATCTGCCTTAATTTAAGGTCCTAACTCCTACTTGATATATTTCTTTTAGCTTATCCGATTTGTCTTAAATTTTTTTATCTTTGTTTGACATTAAAAATTCATAAATCAAATGTAATGGTGAGTTATAGTATGAAATTTATATTGGCCCAAACTGCAAAGCAGTTTTTGGTAGAAGAAGACCCTATATGACAACTGAATACTAAAAAGGTCCTAAATCCATCAAAAATATAGTCATAAGAAAACATGATAAACTTACATAATAAAAGAAAATGTAACAATTAGCAAAATAAAATGTTGTACATGCAAACAAGACAATAAAAGCTTTTTAAAGTATCAACACTTTAAAAAGCTTTTGGTTTTTCTTATTTCATAGTTTTGCTCATAGGAGTTAGGGCCTTCTTTCTTATGACCGAAGTACAGTGCAGCAAGTTCGTGATTGGAGGGTTGCCAGTTTCCTTCCTCCTCACCTATAAATAACATGGGCCTAATGTATGGTAGGTACTGAATATGCATGTTAAATCTGTCATAACCGAAAGACCTCGCATCTATGTCAGGCGCATGGGGTGTGTGGTCTTCATCGTCTGACCATGTTTCAAAATTTAGTCAGTGTTCCTGGGTCTTTTCTTAAGATAATCCCGAACAATAGGAAATAACGCATTGTGCAGTTCTGGTGTAACGTTAATTCAACCAAAGTAGTGAATGTTACAATATAATACAATTCTCACTTTTAATATATTTAAAAGTTTCATTTAAGTTTTTATAACTTTTTCTAGTAATTTATTTAGATGTTATATTATTAAAAGTACTTTTACAGTAGTATAAATTTGTCATTGGGGCAAGAAAAATTTCATATCTGCATGTATTATTTATAAGTTATATGCCCAGATGAGTATACATTTTTTTAGATTTATTTGATTTTTGTGCATCATTCTTCGTTATACTAACAATAATTATATGTTGATAAAAAATATTTAATTTACCGTAAGGTAACTTTTGGACAGTGAGTATTTTTCGAATTTCCAGCCAATGAGGTAGCAGTTGTACTGGCTCGTTTGCTAGCAGTTATAGCGCACCAATGCAAAATGCATGGTGGAAATTCTAAAGCCAAAAATTACCTGCTGTCCTAAAGTTGCACCCCAGTCCCAAAGTTACAGCTGGTCTACAATAATCAAGAAGATATTTATCGTCCAACTAAACACGATTGTATAGGAGGGGGAGGGGGGGGGGAGGGGCTGTTGTATATTAAATCAAGTGTGGTCAAAATGTCCTTGAATTAAAATTTGAAGAATGGGCCCACTCTCCAATCAAGGGCAGTTTGACCACTAGCTCTGAATTACACCCCTTTAATGTAATTTTGGATGTGTAGAGGGTTTTTAACCTGCCCACAAACCCCTAAAAATTCAGGTGTTTCCTTTTTTTAATTCACTTAAAAAAAAACCTATAAAACCCATGCTGAAGTGTTTTTTATTAAACGTATTAAAAAAAATTTACTTTTTTAAAATCATTTGTTATTTCTAACTTGACTTTAAGTATTGTATCATAATTGTGACAGTTGGCCATTATATAATTATTTTTCCAACTTCAACATAAAGAAATATTACTTTCTTTTCAAATAATAATACCTTAAGCTTTCATAATTCTATCTGCAATATATTTGTTTTTAACGGAATATTTTTTTTAAAAAAAGAAAAAAGAACAACCAAATCGCAAGTAATTTTTGATTTGTAAGTTATTTTATTTCATGATCTTTCATGTAGTACAATTTAGCAACAATTATTAAACATATCAAATAAAATAGATTGAACATGAGAGTGGAGGCAGGAATAACTTTGTCTAGTATTCCTTTGATAAATAAGTTTTCAAATATGAATAATATATGCAAGTATTAGTATAATAATATTAAAAAAAAAATTGACCGTAAATTTAAGAATTTAAAAAATAATAGAAAGCTTATATATTTTTTATTTTAATTCATTATTATTATTTCGTAATAAAAATTTTAGACTAAAATTGTTCTCTTTTGAAATAAAATTAAAACCCAACATTATTCTTGGTAAAATCTTAAAAAAATAAGAAAAAAGGAAAAGAAACCCCACCAAATAACCCGAGTTTTCTTAAACCCTGGATGTGTAACACGCCTTTTAGCTTGTTCAACAAACAACACACCTTCAACAAACGTTTTTGGAAAACGACTGGCTGATGCAACACGGAAGCAATCCAACCAAGTGATAAAAAAAACAAGAAAATTCCCATTAACGGTTCGAAATTCCCAACTTAACGGCTCGAAATTCCCAACTTAACGGCGTCGGGTATCAGCTCAGGTGTTGTCCTCGTTATCTGACTATGTTTAAAAAATACTAGGCATTGTTTTTGGCCTTTCCTTCGAGAAGGTATCAGGGGATATGTCCCTGAACCGTCGCTAATAGCACAATGTGCCGCGCTAGTACGATGTTAAATAACCAAATTAAACGATTCGAAATTCTTAACTCAACAGTGCTGAAAATTTCCAGTTCCAACGTATCGTGAAAGAATGAAAATAGCGTGATCAACTTTTTTCAACATTTTTATAGATCAGGTTAAACAGTTCTCTCAAAAGTATTAATTGTTGTACGCATGTTCCAATGTAGTGTCCGTTCTGATGTCTAATTTAAGTTTAGTTTTAGAAATTTTGCAATTTCTAATTTCGCTTTCATTTGCTAATAATATTAATTTTCTTCAGGCATCCATTTTCTCAACTCAGGGATTTTTAAAACTCGATATTCGTAACTTTTAAGGTTTCCAGAATATGCTGCCCCCCCCCCCCCCCCCATTCCAATCACTGCTCCTGTGCAACGAGCCTGACTGTTGGTGCTGTATGTTTCTTGCAGTGTTCACTCTAGAAATAAAAAGGGGCAGAGCGGTAAAAGGGCACCCTGTTTTTGAAAAAGCACTTTTTTTTTTTTAAAAGGGCACTTAAAAAAAGTTTGTGGTGGGCGTGTCCACTCGTTGACACATCGTACACGTGACCAAAAAAAAAAGCTCAAATGTTGGTTGACATTGCATCAGAGCTGCATATTGAGCTATTGTTGACGGTTCGGCGTCTATCTCGAAGGAAAGACACATACAAAATTGATGTATCTTTATAAATATACTACTTAAAATAAAAAAATTAACATTTGTAAATTTATATTTTCCTTAAAAACCAGATCTGTAAGTTGTCCTAATCAGAACCCTTACAAAACTGATGAAAAGGCTACTTAAATCCAAAATTTGGTAATAAAATGCCTGATCTTGTAACCTCGCCCCAAACCATCTTCTCTTTAAAAAAAACAGCATTTCATATGCGAGAACAGGCAACTTAAAAGATTCGTGGAAATGCCGCGTGCTCGAAAATAAAGCGGAATCATCACGATTGCGCATTACGCGCAGTTAAAAAGGAAGTTGTTTTAATATTGTTATAATTCACTTAATTCCAGTTTACACACACAAAAAAAAATTAATCGATGCCTTTCTTTAAAAACAGCTTGGGAAGCAAGGACGCTTGGGCTTGACTGGAAAGGGCGGATTTTTTCAAAAGAGGGCAACATTTTTGAAAAGGGGCATGAGGGCGCTATCAAGATGGAAAAAAGGCGGGCAGGGCGGACCGCCCTTCAAAAAACGCTTAGAGTCAATACTGTTTCTTGCACTGAGGCAACAGTATAGCCCCTTTTTATTCATATCTCTATAGCCATTGCTTAGAGCTGTGTGGTTCTTGCACCAATCGATAGAGGATCTTTTTTTGTTTATAGTAATAAGTGAAGTGTAAATCCGAAAAAAGTTGAGCTGGCTGGTTCTTCCACCTACCCCTTCAATTTAGAAATAGAATAGCTTGTTTGATTGTGTTATTACTTTCGCAAGAGTGGATATTCTGCATTAGGGCTGTGTTGGGAGCTGTCAGACTGGACAAACCTTGCTCGACTCCGTGCTTGCAGTCATTATTTTGTATTTATACACAAGGAATCCATTATTTGCATAACAAGAATGCCATACGTTAAAGAAACAAAACAAGTTGTGACCTTTATAAAATATGATCTGGTTTTGTTCTTGCCACAAACTGTAAGTCCTTCTTCCTTCACGCACTAGCAACAATTACATTGTAACTTTTAATCCACAGAGCAACTAAAAAAAAATCACACGAGGTTGGTTATTTAATTGCAGATCTCAGATTTTGCAATCGCTAAAGAAAGGTGAAAAATCGTCAAACTCGTATTATCACTATCCATATAATATCTTAAAATGTTCGATTATTTGCCCGGTGACGATCGAAAGGATATTATATCCTTTCGATTATAAGGATAAGGGGGGGGGGGGGGGGGTTGAACCCCTCCCATGAAAAATCTAATCTATACCTACGTGCCTGTTTTCATGATCTATTTGATGTGAAATATCTCAAAGTACCTACCTAAAAAAGGACCTACAATCATTCCCTAGTATGTCCTCTGCGTCCTTCTTCCGGCTGACATTGCTGGCTTACAACGTAGGCCTGCGAAATCAGACGAAACAGTTAGTTTATCTTCCGTCTGTTGAGTCAGGTTTTTGTTCGTTACAAAATCATATTTCTATAATATTCTGAAATGACGTTTCTTATAAAACTCTTCTGGTGGTGCTCCAACTTAGCCACACCTAATTTTCGCCAACGAATTGTAAACACGCTCCGTATATCACCTATATCTTATAAAGTATATGATTCCACACCAACGAAACAAACATTTTGCAGAGGGGCTATTCATTTATTATGTCACGCAAGTATGAGTGTGTGTGTGGATGAGGGGGGGGGGGGGTCAAAATCATGCATAGGGGAGGGGGTCTCATTGGTTGCGTGACGTAGCAAAATTTTGCAGGGGAAAAATGCTGAATTTTCTATTAAAAATTTGATATGACAAAATCACTATATGCCTAAAGGAATGTTTGGTAAAACATAAAATGAAACGTTAATGACATTTTAACTGCAAAAAGTTATTGCTGAGTGACATGAGGAAAGGAAGGGCAGTGGCGTATTAGGAATTTGTCGGGGGCTACACAAATTATGCCCCTATTTTTCCATGAAAGAGTAGAGTCAAAATTTAAGCATTCATTCCTTTTAATACATTGTTCGAAGTTGTGTTGCATTTAATTAGGAAAATATATAAAACCGTTACTTTTTATTTAATGTTATTCTTATCTCAATTAAAACAAATAAAAAACATTCCCGCTTTAAATTATTTTATATAAATCAAAGTAAAAGAAAATATTTCCGAATTTGATTAATACTCTTTTGAATATCTATGTATTTAATAAGTAAGACTTTATTTTGTGACGATCACTCCTCCTAAATTATATAACCAGTTTTTATGATTAAGGTGTCATTTGAAAGAAAGTAAACTGTAGATGTGCCAAAAACAGCCATGACAACGTGTGGCTTGGGGGAAGGGTGTGTGCAAAAGATGAAAAATAGCGTGACGTAACGTAATAATGAAAGCCAGAAGCACCTTTGAACGGAAGGATAAGACATTTCACCAAAAGGACCTTCTCTCTGAGACGCCAGAATGGAGATGGTCCTTTAAATAAGGTTTCATTATTCTTAATTAACACTGGAGCAAAGTTTTGGAAGGGAGGGAGAGGATTATGGGTTGGGCATCCTTGGCTTCGGAATGTCTTTCCGGGCTTGTCTAATGGAGTTCTGCATCAGCATCTCTTGGTGGATGACGAACAGGTTTTAGAGAATTTACACCCCTTCTTTGTTGTATCCGTGCTGAGCCTGTATTAAATAAATAGTGTGGTAAAATTTGCTGGCTTAATTATGTAGAAATTAATATGCGTGTGTGTGTGGAAATTAAGCTATGGGTATTTGTTAGCAGTGGTTGGAATTGAATATAAAATTATTCACTTGTTTCCCCCAATAGTGACGACGCGCGACGTCTGTCTCAGATTTTGAATTGGCCGAAGTCGAGCAGAAGTACTTTATTACTTTAGAAAATAATTAGAATAGAAAAAAAAATAATAGATTCTTCTTAGGTTAGCTAAGCATTTTCCTCCTCATAGTAAGTTAGGCAAGGATATTTTTTTTGTGTGTTTGTTTATTCCTGCTTCCGTTATTTTTTAACAAGTTTAAAATTTTGGTACTTTATTACTTGCGAGTGATTAAAATGTGTAATCTAGAAAGCAATGGTTTGGGAACAAATAAGTAATGAACAAAGATCAGAGATAATATTGATTCTTTAACCAGTGTTATTTTTTTTTCTAAAGATGTATACTGATATCGATGAAAAAATTATTCGCAGATAATTTTTACTTTCTAAAATCATGTTTCAGACTATGCGTTTAATGCTGTAAATGCGTTTATTAAATTTTTTATTTACTTAAACATTTCCGATGAATAAATTTTTTTTCACGATCTTACTACTTCGTATAAGCAGTTAAAAAAAAACAATTCACTAACTGTTCAATCGTCTTACGTCTTTTGAGAAGGTATCCCCTATATGGAAGTCTGTAAGCGGACAAAGCTTAATATTGCTTTAAATTAACACTTACACAGTAGATCGGAGCCGCTATGTACCATCGTGTGAAGCCGTTCTCGTTTGAAAGCGACCGAAAATTGGTCTAATTTCACGCCCCGTTCCACACGTTCTGTTTAAAAAATCTCATTTTACTCGAGCGATTTTCTCCCCTTTCGAAAAGTTAAAACGATCCCCGTTCTTTTCTATTTTAGCGAATTATCGAGATTTGAGTAGAGTTCCCCTCGCTCTTTTGCCAGTGGTTGGTGATGGAATGTATGTGCGCGATGACAGTTTTTTGAAAACTAATTTGGTAGAAATCGTTTTACTGTTCTAAGTGATTTCTAAGTGATGAAATGTTTCTGACCTTTTAAAACGGAGTGAATATAGATAGATTGTAGGACTGGTTTTTTTATAATGGATTCCCAAAATGAGTGGATGTGCCGGTGTTAAAAATAGACCGAAATTGGCTGAATAATGAGAGCGAAAGGACTCGGCACCGGTGAAGACGCAGGTTCGATTCCCTGCATGTGTCTAGCGATAGGATAATCGGAGGGTTGTCAGATTCGTTCCTTTAGCTCTCCAAATAATCCACCGTGTGGAAGGGACTAGTGCACTTTAAATCCACCGTTGCCTAAAATCCTTACGTCTATGTCAGGTTGGATGGGATGTCAGCTCCATTGTTGTCCTCGTCATCTGATTCATTGTTCAAAATAACGAGGCAGTTATCCTGAGTATTTTCTTCGGGGCGTCTGCCACATTAATTCAACCAAGTTTTATGTAATAAATGACATGACAAGAGTATTTTGCTCCTGTCAATATATCAAATTTAGGCAGATGAATCTATTTTTAAGATTTTTTAGAGGGATTTTTTGTTTAGACGTCGAGTAGTATTTTAAATATTTAACTGGACATTTTTAAATAAACTCTCTCAAAAACGGATGATGCTAATTCGGTATACCAGTTAGGCGCTGTTCATTTATATCAAGCACCATTAGTGTATATAGACCCCATCTACACCCACACACTACCACCAATGGTACCTACGCACCATTGGTGGTAGTGTGTGGGTGTAGATGGGGTCTATATCGCATGACTGTAGCGTTACTTGGTAGAGTCTAATGTTTGTACAGAATGGAAGTTATGATTTTTTTTAACTACAAAATTTTATCGTGACGTGACGAGGGGGAACGTGAAAGGTTAATATGAAATGCGTGACATGGGGGCGGAAAGCGAACAAAAGAATGACAAAATAGTGTGACGTAATAAATGAACGCTTCCTTACTAACATTTACGGATATGGCAGAAAAGGATGATGTTGAATTATTGCTATTAGGCTAGCCCAGGGGTCGGCAACCTATTGAAACGGAAGAGCCAAAAGTTCCAATTACAAAATTTTCCAATTTTTAAAGAGCCACTAAAAATTTGCGTTTCAATATTATAGTATTTGTTTATATATATTTGATTTTTGATTTAAAATAAACGGATTTAAATACGGAAAAATATTTACTCATATAAAAACACAAATATAGATAGTTACGTCAATGGGAGCATTGGCTTTGCATGCATTTTGAAAGTTTAATTAAAGCTGGCTTATATCTTGTTGTTTTAAGTTTCAAGCACGACTAGATTTTTATTTGTTAGTTGACTTCTAACTTTACTATTTATTATATTCATGCAAGAGAACGCTTACTCGCACGAATTTGTCGACCTGAAGATTGTCAGCACTCCATATGCCAACTTCTTCACCTCACTGTAGCATTCTGGAAGACTATTCCATGCGCCGAATAAGAGGCCCTCAACTCGCGGAATTTCTTTTAAAGCTGTCCACTTGTGTTGCGCGATGTTCATGCATTTCTGGACCTCCAACTCTTCCAACGTGCTCTTGAGTTCTGTGAACTTGCCACTCCACAAGTCTTTGGTTTTCAAATCTAGCAATTGCATTTGTAGCGCTCCAGCATCAATTCCAAATGGCTCAATGTTGATCTCATTTGTATTTGTGTTGAGAGAATTTACTATGAACGCGAGAGTACTTTTGTTTGTTTTGAATTGCTCGAATCTCTCAGCGAATCCATCCTTCATGTTTTTTAAAGCTATGAAGTAAGTAAGTAAAGCTGAAGTAATTCGTGTCAATAGTTGCATTGGTCTCATCGCGATATCGCTTCAGATGTTTAAAATGAAGTAATTTACCGTTCTCCATGTCTTCAACACAAAGAAGTAATTTTTTTTCGAAACAAACTACTTCTTCAAGCAAGGCTTAGGCTGGGTTGCCCTTTCCTTGCAGTTTTAGATTTAGTTCATTTAGTTTCATTGTGGTATCTGCCGATACCACAATGAAACTAATTGGGGCGATTTGTAATTAACGATTATGAAAATAGAAACTATTGAGAAATTAGGTACTTAAAAATATATTTTCTTATTTTTAAAGGGTTTTTATAATAAATTATTAATTGTTTCGTATGGAACTGGAGAGCCGCAACTTTACATCAAAAGAGCCGCATGCGGCTCGCGAGCCGCAGGTTGCCGACCCCTGGGCTAGCCGCGTATGAGTGATAATTGCGCTAGAAATCGAAAGCACTCGAAATAAAAAGTCGCCAAACTCGTATTATCACAATCGACACAAAATCGCCAAATTGTCGATTATTTACTGATGTTGATAGCGCGTTATCGAGCGAGAGAATATTTTGTACGATAGTTGCATCTCCGATAAATGCCGAGTGAGCCGGTGGATAGGAATTGAGTTTTTCGATTGCATGCAACTAAATAGTTCAGTTACATGTCCGATATTTGACAGTGCGCGGCTTGCCTTAGAGGACTTTTATTGTTTAGTTTAAAATAGTGTGATTTTTTTTTAAGATAAAAATCTGTGTTAAATATGTTTAAGTGATACAAAAATAACGAAAAAACGTCTTTTTCGAAATCGCACTAAGTTTTTTACCATAGCGTATTGGTAACTATTAGGAGCGGTTAGTACATTAAGAGCATATGGAAATAGTATGCGCAAAACAAAATCGTCGTCAGTCTTTTTTTTTGCATCCCAGATCCCCAAAATCCCAAACCCATTGAGCATTTGTGAGATGAAGTTGAAAGACGCGTCAGATATGTCGATCCACAACCATCCAATCTCGTACAACTGGAAAGTGCTACTTATCAAGCATGGTCTCAAATTTCTCAAAATGACCTATCACCATCTCATGGAGTCCATGCCGAGAAGAATCGACGAAGTATGAAAGGCAAAAGGTGGTGTAACAAAAATATTTACGAAGTGGTCGTAACTCGTAATAAGGTGGCCACTTAGTATATATGCGAGTTTCTTTTTCCTCGCGGGGAATATGGCCAAAACCAGGGTATAGGTATAAGTTGCAAATTTTTGGGTTTTCCTAAGTCAATAAGTAAATTCCTCAACAAATGTTATACTGCTCTTTTCTGCTAATACTTCGTAATAGATTACTCTGCCAAAGTTGGCAATCCTCTAAGTTTGAGCAATTCTCCTGAGCAATTGGGTAGTTGTAAATTTGTCTTGGAATAGACCCTCTGTAGAAAAACGTGCACCACCTGGTTGAAAAAGAAAACACCACAGATAACTCCTCAATTTCAAGGGGGCTGCGAATTGCGTCGGGTGTTAGTTCAGGTGTTGTCTTCGTCATGTGACTATAGTTAGAAAATACGATGCAGTGTTCCCGGTTCTTTCCTTCGAGATAGACCCAGAACCGTCATCAAATGCCATATGCAGCTCTAGTGCGACATTGTTTCAACAACCACTCGCCAGTTCTAAAGTCTTAGAATACAAATCAGTAAATGTATAGATGTCAGCGAGCGAACAATGAGAAATAAATCACTTTCCTTTGAAGTAAAACGGATTTGCTTTAAAAATAAAACACCACAAGCAACTCTCCTCTTTCAAGTCGGAAGGGAGAACTCGGAGGAAGACGAATTCGAATAGGAATCCAATGAACCGCGGGAGGAATCAAAGCCCCCTCCCCCCGCACCCCCTCCCCCCCCCCTCTCTTTAGTAACAACAACTCCGGCCGATTTTCGTGTTGGACCATAAATTCTCGTCTATTGGCCCTCCGGAGCTGCGATGCTCTCTTTTAAAGTGGCCCATTTCACTCAGAATGGCCGACATCCATCTTTCTTCTTCTTCCTTTGCAATGATCCCACTCTCCCCCTCCCCTACTTCCATCTAAGTGACATTCGGTTTTGTTCGGTTCACATTGGTCTGGAATAGTACTTTTTTTTTTATGACATTGAGAAAGTAGCTGGTTAGGTTGAAAAACGTCGCACTAGAGCTACAATTTAGCCTAAACAAATGATCTGGGAATACTGTCTCGTAAATGAATGGATAAGGAGGTAACAAAAAGTATGTTTTAAATATTTGACCTTAAATTTTCATTTTGTATTGTTTGGGGTCACATACTTTCTTCATGTGAACTAGCATATGTTAATAAGGGTTATTACGTACTACCTTTCTGTGTAAAAAAAAAAAGACCAACACATGCCTCCTTCATCCACTTCGGAAAGTTCCAATTGCGGCCCATGGCAACCTTTTGTCTGGGCGATAAACAATTATGTACTTCGTTGAGAATACGGTAACCTCACTCTCTAATCTTCCACACATCTGTCTCCCAAGTACAAAATCGCATATATCAATTGATTTTTATTTTTGAATTTTGAAGTTTTTTTTTAAAGTTTACTAGTAGGCTCTAACTGATTATAACTACTAACGCTCGTCCACATATAATTGAATCGGCGAGAACAACAGTAATAGTTCAATGAGACTTCATTGAACTTGCACTGTTCTTTTCACCGATTCAATTCATTCGAAAGCTTATATTTCAGTACATACTGTGACAATTGTTAAAATGAAAACATTTATATTGGTTATGTTTTTATTTCGATTAAAAAAAAAGAGCTGACAATTTTTCAATTTTTTTTATGTTTTATAAAACTAACAATTAAAAAAAAAGTGTTAAGTTCAAATTTAGTGGCATTCCTATGGTATATCTCAATGCAAATTTTTGTATTTTTCAACTTTAACACAAAGAATCTTCCAATATGAGTGCTCTATTACAACTGAAATGGCATAATCATATTCCCCAAGCATTTCTTTATAAACTCCGTAAATTTCATAATTATGTGATGGTTACTTTTTGAGATACGAATCAAAATAATGAATATAAAAGGGTTACATTTGGTTTACTTTTGCGGAAGCTACTTTTTATTTTATATAATAGAGAGAATATACATATACTCTTGATTTGTAATTAATTTAAATTTATAAAAAAATATTTTTAAAAAATTTGGATACAAGTAAGAATTTAACATATCAACACCCCTATAGGTTAATACTCAGTAAATAGTATTTTACAAGTAAAATTCCTTTTAAAGTCAAGAATTATGTTCTTAATTAATTCCTCTGTATATTTTATATCGTTAGAAGTTTTATAAATCGCTTCAAATAAAAATGGTTTAACAGTGCTCATATATTCGTTTGGGTGTGCGTGCATCACAAATTATTTATTCTGAAAGGGTAATTCCATCTGTTACGGAGTCTCACACAATGAAGCAATTTTTTTAATGGCCTTTTAAAGCATAAATGAGCGTTATTTGCTTATATCTCGAATTTCTTTTTACCTGAATTATTAATTCAGTTTTGCCTTTAGTTTATTTTGTCTTTAGTTTGTTATTTTCTTCTGCAGCTGTAGTAGTTTCTACTTTGTTCCTCTGCCCCACTAGTTTCAAGTTTCTCGATCTAATTTAGTCGTCACCCAGTTTACGCAAACCACTAAAACAACCCAATAAAATAGCAATCTTGGTGGGATTTTAAAAACTGAAATATATCAACAAAGAGGATTTCACTGTTTTGGTCGGTACAGGTATGTGTAAAAAGATTTGAGGAGTGAGTGGTTGTACTTTTCTTCTGCATGAACAATGCTATTGTTTCGCCCAAATTGTCTCATAAATTCGTTTTTGTATTCACACATAAACAAAAAAAAAGTATCCGCAATTCTATACTTAGTTGTGCGCTGAATTTATTTATGAAAAGTTACTGATGCGATTTTTTTCTCTTAAGATTCATTGCATAGGATAAAATTAGAATTATTTTGATCCGAATGCGCCAATAGACAGCCTTGTCGTACTCTTGTAAGTTTCTTCGCTTACAGTTTAAAAGGCTTGATGGTCTCTGGAAATGAGGTACAAAAACATAATATGTTTTCGACAATTTTGCATAATTCCAAATCCACTTTGGTGTTAGTGTTATAGTTTGGAGAGTGGGGTGCCAGCTCAAGTGTTGTTTTAGGATGCATGTGGTGGCTAAATGGGTAGCGACTAAATGATTTTTGCGACTAAACAATATCCACCTTGTATAAGGGGCTGGTGCACGTTAAATCTGATCGTAGTTCTATGTCCTAAAGTCTATTAATGTTGCGTCGGGTGCTAGATTATGCGTTGTTCTTGTAATCTGACATTGTTAAAAAATATGGGGAAGTGTTCCTGTGTCTTTCCTGCGAGATTGACTCCGAACCGTCGCCAAATAGCTTACAATACGCGCTAATCCAACTAACCAAAGTTTTAAAACTGGTGTGTTCTGGGGTCTCTCTCTCTAAAAAAAAAGTTTGTTGTTTAGCTGATTAAATGGTTAATTAAACGATTAGAGTTCAGCTACAGAATGGGCTATTAGTGACGGCAACGAAATACCAGGGAACACTGTCTTACTATTTTGAACTTCGGTCTAAATGACGTGGACAACATCTGAGCTTTCCCAACTCTCCAAAATTCCACATTGAAAGCAACGTGAAGACATTTGGGACATGACGAATCTAACTTGCACTAGCCCCTGTACACGGCAAAAGTTTGGCGGACAATGAGTTTCGAACTCGCGACCCACCGATCATGAGCTCGGCCCTAATCTTATCTCCATGCTTCCGACCAGACCATTGCGGGCCCTAGATTTTATTTAACACTCAAATGCATAACACGAATGATTTAACACGACCGCCGAATAAAGGGAATACTCAATCAATTTTTTTCCCTCATTAATGGCGGCTCGGGGATTATTCGCTTGATTAAGTATTTATCGGGGGCGTCATCTTTCGGACTGAAAGCATATTTCACGGGCCCCTTCGAGATGAATCGGAAGGGGAAGAGAGACCATTTGATTCAAATCATCGCTGCTTAATCATTTGTCACCAAACAAGGCTCCCATAAATTCGGTTACACGTAATTAGTCGCCGTTTAACGGTGGAACGCTTCTTCGCTGACATTTTTGATGTTGATAATACGTCTTTCCTTTCGGTACGGGTAGTTGCAGAGTCGCATAATAAAAAACTATATTTGTAAAATTTCTATAACTCCACGTGGAATCAGCCTACGGGAATAAATAACGTACCATCATGTAGAGGAAGGTGGCCGCTCCGACCAGAATTGTGGTTGTTTGAGTTTAATGGTCAAAATATATCATCACCGTTGAAGTATTTTGAATTTTTTTTTGGTATTCGTCGTTGGTATTTTCTTTGAGAATACAAAATAATATAAAATGCTGGTTCGCAGTTTGTTTATTGCAAGCCTCGCTGACCTAGAATCTCTGCTAGAGCAGTTCTTTAATATTTTCTTAGTTTTCAATCAATTCTTTAAAAAGAAATTTTCTTTTTGAGCCCTTTGTAAGCCTAAATGGAACTCCATTTCGATTATTCGAAAAGCATGGTTACATGGTTTGATTTTGATTTTTTTGGCCTTGACTAAAAATGTAATGAAATTATTTGTTTGGAATTTAAAAACGAATTTGTAGATGCTAATAAAATGGAAATAACAGAAATCATCGTATTTTTTTTTTCCGAAGAGAGCTCAGCTTTTAGAAATTCGTCACATGAATTACATCAAAGGCTACTCGATAACCTGTTCGAAATATCGAATATTAGTTAAATCATTGCAGTTTATCTAGAGAAAACTGCTCATAGTTAAAGTGAAAGAATGTCGAATAAGCGAATTGTGGAATGTTGCACATAAGATAATTTTTTTCTTAAGGACGCTGGGTAGTCTACGCTAGCAAAAAATCATGAAATGTAAGGCTATATATATATATATATAAAGAAATGTAAAATACTAAGCATTTGTTTAATTGTAGTAATTTTTACTGTATATGTTGTTCAAATACTTTAGAATTATGTTTTGAAAAAAAAAATGTGCTTACTTTGCTCATATTTTTTTTATAGGTAGGTAGTTATTTACAAACGTGTAAAAAACAGTTTTTGTACAGTGAGTCGGCTTATGGTACGCTCGTAGAAAAAACTATTGATTAAATTTATTTTTTCTTTGTTTAAGATTGATTGAAAATGATTTATCTATACAGTCAATATACAATTTGAGGAAAAAAATAATATTTTAATGTATTTATGCATTAATATGTTTAACGGACAAAAATTTGGCAATTTTTTAACCCATAATTACCATTTAAAAAAAAATCTGAAAACATTTTTTAAATACTTTTTGTTTCACTATACACTTTATGTGTTCTTAAATATGTATGCACAAATTTTATTTTATTACCATACAAAAATAAAAACTCAGATTTTAAAGTCCAAAAAAAAAAAAAAAAAATTGAAAGAAATGTCAGATAAACTTATTTCTTATGAGTTCGAACATACGAAATGCATCACTGAATCCCTAAGCGGATTACAAATAGTTTTCATTTTTCTTCGCCCCATTGAAATATTTAATTAAAGAAGAAGTATAATTTAATTTTCTGACGTCTCTCTCTCTCTCTCTCTCTTTCAAAGGTCGACATTAATCAGACCCGTTTCCAATCTCGAAAGTCGTTTAAAAACTCTTCAATCAATGATTGAATAATTGCTTCGATTTCTTTTTCCGATGGGGGGTCAGGCGAAAAAAAAAATGTTATCGGATTTCTATAATAAAACTTGAAAAGAAGCATTAGGATAAGTATTTTTTTTTGGGGAGTTCACTTCTCTCCTCGAGATGCCTAATGGCGCAATTTATTGTGATGGGACAGTCGATATCGCAATTGACAGATGTACTGTCGTTACTCAGTTGTAACATCCTGAGTCCTAATTAAAAAAAATAATCAAGCTGTGATATTTGTTTGTGACGTCAATTAAGGATAAACAATGTCAATTACTTTCGTCGAGAATGCGGTTTTCAGTTAATGTTATTCTTGTAGCACGTTGAGGTTTTGCAGTCGCCCGGAATCGAACCGGGGACCTTTTGCGTTGTGCGCAGATTCTACCAGTCAGGCTCATCTAGTAAAAGTCTTACCTACATGGTCAGCTAAATAATTACTCGAGCCCAGGTGGGAGTACCGGGTATAAGAAATGACCAGCACACCCGGTGTAAAAAATATAGAATGATAAAAGTATTGTTTTTTGGTCAATTTTTGTTTATTTGTGCATGTTTTCTTGTCTTTGGAGAACAAAATGGATGTTTATTTAAAACAACATTTGTAGGTTTGTAAACAAGATATTCGTATATGTTCGTCTGTAAATTAAACAATGTATCCGTAAGCGTTTGTCTATAAACAAAGTATCTGCTCGTATCTTTAATAATGATAATTGTGGTATCTATGACAAAAATAAAAATAAATAATAAATTGTAACTAGCGATTTGGCCTGAAAATTAACACCATGGGATGTGATAGAAAGCGCCGAGCTGGGTTCGAAATTGGGACTAAGAGATTTGTTGCAAGACGCATAAACCGTCGCGGCCAAAACGATCACCATGGCCACCGCGAAAGGTTTATAAACATTCCTCAGTTTTTCTTTTCGTAAAAATTACTTGACTTGTACGATTTCATGAAAATTGCCATGAAAACTCGTAACGTGTTAAAAATCATTTTTAAAACAAATCAAATTTCACATAACAATCTCTACTTCCTTGGTACTTTTTCTACAAACAACCAATACTACACAAGATTTATTGCAATGTCGTTTCCTTAGAAATAGGTCTGTTCCAAATCGCGGATGAATGCTACCTCTAAATCCTGAGACACCCATAAGTGATTGGATCTGGATTCTGCTGTTCCCCAAAACAGGGAAAACGGAATTGCCCAGAAATCCCTTTCTTTTGTTTCTTTTCCCCTCCTGGATAGCAATCCCTCCCTCCCACCCCTACCCGTTGTTGAAGTGTGGGAAATCCCCATTGGATATGGAATTATGTATGAGCTTGTTGCAGGGATAAAAAGAAAAATGGCAGAAGATCATCATTGATGGGGGTTGGGTTCTTTTTTGGGCTGGATTGACACTTATGTTTTTCTTGGCAGGATACAATTGATTTTCTTCTTGCGAGATCCAACTGATTCTTTGCAACATTCAGAATTATATTAATTTGACACTGGAATAGATTATGTTCGGTGCATAATTAAATTTAAGATCTGAACATTGGTGCATAGTTACATTTAAGATCTAAACAATAATTTAAGATCTAAACAATAATTTAACATCTAAACAATAATTTAAGATCTAAACAATAATTTAAAATCTAAACAATAATTTAAGATCTGAACAATAATTTGTCGTCATCTGACCGTGGTTCTAAAATAACGAGGTGCATGTATAAATGTGCGTATGTATGAATGTGTGTGTGAATGTGTATGTGTTCCCGGGTCTTTCCTTCGAGGATGATCCCGAACCGTCGCCAATAGCCCACTGTGCAGCTCTAGTGCGACGTTAATTAACAAAAACCAAAACCAAACCTGAACAATAATTTAAGATCTAAACAATAATGTAAGATCTGAACAATGGTGCATAGTTACATTTAAGATCTAAACAATAATTTAAGATCTAAACAATAATGTAACATCTAAACAATAATTTAAGATCTAAACAATAATTTAAGATCTGAACAATAATTTAAGATCTAAACAATAATGTAAGATCTGAACAATTGTGCATAATTAAATTTAAGATCTGAACATTGGTGCATAATTAAATTTAAGATCTGCAGATGAATTAGGAAAAAAGCCTACTATAGTTTCAATAGGTATCTTCATCAGGGTTTTACGAATTTAAAAGTTGTCTGCTACCACCCCCAACTCGATATCGGAATATTTCTCTCAATTATCCTTACTCTTCCTCCGATGCCTTGAATTTCGCGACTGCCAGTTTTAATTTATTACTGCCCATTCTTAATTTACGGCAGTCCAATTCAGCCACGACTGTTGCCAGTTAGAGTAGGCAATGGACTTCTATTTACAATTCCAGGAACACATTTCTAATTAACATTAAGTGAAGTGCAGACCCATTTTAGAAGCTTTAAAATATTTTCAAAAGATCAAATTTCCGCTGATTTCCGTTCATGTTAAGCAGGACTTTTGAGGATGCGAAGTACACTTTTGTTGCAATTCCCTCCGTTTGTTCGAAACTACTTAGTTTCTTTGTCTGCCTCTATAAACTAATTATCCCGCCATAATTAACGCCACTGATTGAAGTGGCGCGTTTGGCAAAGGAAGGTGTTTACTTACAATTGATAAAACCAGTAAGTGTTCTTAATGTAATCAGGTAACAAATATTATTCAAAGAAAAGGTCTTATGGTTTCTAAAATGTCCTTGTTTATCTGTACTTGAGGGTGCTTAAAATAACTTTTTGTTTCATGAGGATTGCAGCAATTTGGACTTCACGTTTTGTTATCGTACGCCTCTAATGAGTTTGTTTTAATTCCCCAAAATGGGCCCAATTGTTACTAAAATCGGACTATTAGTTTTCCTTATTCCCCTACGAGGCCTCCGTGGCCGAGCGGTTAAGGCATTCAGCTACTAATCCGAGGATTGGTGGTTCGAATCCGCGCGATGGACTTGATAAAAGGAAAGTAAAAAGTAGTGATCTTGTGATCGGAGGGTTGCCAGCTTCGCTACAAAAATACTGGAAAAGTCGTCCAGAATATCCGCAAAAAATAACGGCGTGTATACGGGACTTTTGCACGATAAATCTGATCTGGGTCCAAAGTCCCGACGTCTATTGAAGGCGTTGGGTGCCAGTTCAGGTGTTCCCTCGTCATCTGACCATGGTTCTAAAATAACGAGATGCAGGTATGAATGAATGTGCGTGTGATTGTGTATGTGTTCCCGGGTCTTTCTTATGAGATAGACCCCGAACCGTCGCCAATAGCCCACTGTGCAGCTCTAGTGCGACGTTAATTAACAAAACCAACCTTATTCCTCTACCCATCCCTCTAAGCAGAAATGGCTTCTTACTATAAGCGCCAGATGGCGCCACGGTGAAGAAATCGGTCAACACTCAGCGCAAAGCCCGCGCAACGCCGAGTTAATATAAAAAAAGCCAGATGGTTGAATACCAAATCGTTGAATTAGTGTAGAACAGTGGTTCCGAACCGTTTGGTGGTCACTGACCACCGAGTTAAAAGCTCGACATTGCGCGAGTCACACCATTTACCATTAACAGTAAAAGCAATTCAAGCACCAAAAATATATTTGTACTATTGATATTTAAATACTATATGTTTTAAAAAAATTATTAAAATATATACAACTATTTTCTTAATTTTTTTTCTCTATATAAATTAAGAAGCTTATAAAATAAAAATGATGATATTTCATATTGCATCATTTCACCAACTTCAACATTTTTGGAAAATGTAGCATACTTTTAAAATTGTGGTCTCATTAAAGATACACTTTTAAAGCTACAAGAAGTATTTCGCTTAATACATTTTTCTTTCCAGAAATTAAAATTTTATTCATAATAGCATATTCATAAAGGCGACATCAGAAAGAGGTCATACTTCCACAAAACATAGAAAATAATTAATTTCTGCTTAAAATCCATACGAAAGTATAAATTTGGAGTAACTATACACAAAATTGTAATTATATTATAGGAAAAAAGTTGATTTCTTTATTAGATTGTTTTGGCATAAAAAAAAAAGAATATATTTTCAAACAATGCCTAATTACTTTTTGAAACAGCAAAACAAAAACACTTGATTGGTCAAAAGTTCCACGAACCACAAGTGGTCCGTGGAGCTTTTGACCAATCAAGTGTAGAAACATTTCGTTTTGCTTAGTAATTCCATGATTAATCGTTGAATATTTAAATTTAACTAATTATTATAAGGTTAAAATACAAAATTCGCCATAAAAGTTTCAATTGTTGTCTTGATTTGTTTCTGCATATTTTAATTTTTTAAGTATGATAATTTTTCGTCGAGGGTAGCGAATTACCAATTCCGACGACACGCGAGCAGTTTTTCTGATACTTGTGCTAATTAGATGCACACTCCGATGATTATTTGCCTGCAGGAATTAAATTGTGTTGACTTTCTATCCTGTGTGACGCATTCTTTTATTTTAAGATAATTATTTTTTTCTTCTCTTTCCGTTTTCTCCATTGTTATGTTAGTATAGAATTTCCCTTAGTTTATTTATGCTTTAAAGAGTTGAGAAGTGAATTGGAAATTTTTTTTTGAGTGTGATGGTGTTAGGTTTTATTTTTAATGAGTTGGAGCGAAGGAATTGTTTTAAAAGTAAAACTATTTAATTTGTAAGTTATCTTTCTTTCAAATTACTTAAGAACTTACCACGTATAAGGTGAAGGGTGATTGCAGTTAACGACCACTTGGAAAAAATATATAAAACTGGGAGTATATATATATATATCTCAGGCGTAGACTCAGATGTACGATTTTATAAAAAAAATATGCTATGGCATCTCTATCGGCATTGCACTGGATTTAATCTATGTTAAACTCAAGGAGTGTGTACTATTAAAAACAGCTAATTGAAGGATCTTCCAAAGCTGAGCTGGTTTAGAACCTATGACCAAGTGGTCAAGCAAGACGCGTAATCCCTCGCAGCCAAAACGATCACCATGACCAAGAATACGGATTTGCTAATTCAGGCGTGTATCGCCGAAGATACAATGACGTTTCTTCCGTGGTGAAAAAATGCAGAAAAAGATCTTCATATCTAATGGACATGCACTGCATCATGGTATTTTAATGGGCCCTTTTTTTACCGAACTGTCAGTGTTTTTACGTAATCAAAACTTGGTTAAACGAAAGTATAGTTTTTGAGATATACCTCAAAAACTATACTTATCAATTTCAACAGAAAGTGGACCTTAATTGTTTCCCCCTGGGCCCTTTATTTAGTACCTAAATAACAGTTGTTACCTTAATTCGATTTCGTTGTTATTGGACTGAGGTAGGGTCAACGTTCTTTGTTCAGCGCTGTGTTCAGTGCTGTGTTCAGTGACCATTCAAAGGGATCATAATTATATATAGTGTTACGTTTTTCACCTTAAATATAGCCTATTAATGGCCCACACAGTAATTGGTTTGTGCATAGCCCTCCATTTCGGGAATTTGGACACAATCCCCTCACATGAACATGAATGAATCCGTTCAATGACAGAAAATACTTACTTGATAGGACTATTAGGCTCAGAGATATTAAATGCTCATTGAGTGAAAAAATCAACCACAACGTATTGTGGCTTGTCAGATTCATCCACAATGCAAAATTCGTGTCGTGACTGCATCAACTGTAATTCAGAACGTGTTGTGACATTTCTTCATTACCACAACGCGTTGTATTCGACTTTTTTGCTTAATGAGAATATTGTTTAGAATCGATAACTGTATGGTATTGTATTTTTAGTAGAACGTTAATTAAGATCTCCAGCCTATTGCATCTGGTTCATAGTCTCCAATATGTAGGCTCCCTTAGAGTTAAAATTATATTCTGCAGCAATATGCTTCTCTCTGTCTATTAGTATGTTGTGCCATGTTCTGCAGCGACTGCCTCCATCTCCCTTGCACGTCATGAATTCCTAATTTGTCATGCATTTCGGTTATCTGGGGGGAAGGAAGGGACCTCATCTTCGACGGGTCGGGGGTGCGGGGTTCATTAGCATTCGCAAATGCAAAACGTGATCTGAAATGGATTTGGAACGGGGTGACAAAGGCATAAGTCACAGAATTGTCCATGCATTGCGTCTGAATAGCCATTCTTATGAAGCAACTAGCTGTTTGACACCTCGTTGCTGAGGAAACCATTAATTGCCCAATACAAAACATACTTGACATAACTAACAGTAATGGAACTTATAATGATAGAACTAAAAGTTGAGAATTGCCCCCATCGGGAATCGAAACCGCGACCTATTGTTCCAAAGTTCTGCGCTCTAAAGACAAGTCATAGAATCTTCGAACTATTTTTAAAGATGTTTCTCTATGCAATATTTCTAAAATTGATAAAATAATTGGAATTTTTACAAATCCCAACTTTTGGTACATATCTTGAGGAAGGCCCCAAAAAACATTTATCTTCGTAGTTTTTCTAACCGACTTCCTTTGAAATGGATGGTTTATTTGTATAGGAAAGCATGGCAAGACATGTAAAACCAAATATTGACGATCAACAAGAGAGTCAAGGCTCAACGAGGTTGGTCCGGTCTAGTACCTGTTGACCTCTTCAGTACAGCACCATTTGTTCTTCAAATATCTCATTCCTGCAGAATTACAAATATTCACTGGCAGTCAGTGGCGGTTCGCCCACTCAGCAAGCACAGCCGGGCTGCACCTAAATTCATTAGTGTATTTTAAAACATGACTTTGATTTTTAAACATGATTGAACATGATTTTTCACATGACTTCGGCTGCACTAACATTTTCGACCACGGGCCGCCACTGCTGGCAGTTTGTTTCATTTGTCGATTACAATATTATAAAAATATTATTTTTTTCACTTCCCGTTAATATGCGATTCTTTTCGCGAATTAGCTTAAATCCACGAATTTCAATATATGGGTTGGTTGGTTGTGTGGGGTTTTATGGCTAGCTATAGCCAAGCTGCGCCTATAGTATATGGGTTGACAATTAGTAATTGATTAATTGATAATTAATTTTTATTCCCAATGTGTCAAGAATGCGTTGTAATCGTCACACATTTAAATGTACACTTCACACCTGTTAAAGTACCCGTCACTACGAATGTCAGCGCCCTCTGGCGAGTATCCAGAACTTCGAATTCTCCTAAGAATATGTTTAGATGTACTTTTCCCTTCTACGAGAATAGGTGGATTTTGTAAACCACCCAAAGTAATTTTAGTTGATTGTGTAACGTTGGCAAAGAGTTAGATTGTAATTGTTAAACATGAACTGCCATTATTTCGATGACTACAACATTTTATTAATCATAGGAAACTTCGGGTAATTGCAAAATATTTCAGCCTCTTATTTCTCCAAAAGCATTGTCTGTTTTCAGACCGACTCCCCCCTTTTCTTTAAAAACTAAGAATTTAGTTACAAAATACCTTCCATTTTGAAAACTTTTTTTTATCTTACAGCAATATTTCATTAAAATTACTCAAGTTTTTTTAAAAACTTAAAATATGTTTAATTTATTGAATATTTTTCAAAATTGCAGGTATGTGTGTAACCCAAGTCTTTTCATATTAATTACCATGGTTTTTTTTAATCTTGCAATTACCTTGAAAAGGGATCGAATTTCATCTCTTGGTAAAGTAAAGTATCAATACTGCAATTCTTTTATTAATTTTTTTTTATTTATAATCACATGCTTAAAAAATACTTATTGCTCTCCATAAAATAAATTATCACGTTTGTTATTAAACGTTTGGCTAATTTATATTTAACGACTACAATAGTTTTTGAAATGAAGTGACCGATTATATTTCCTATTACGCCAAAAAAGACTAAATTTAAACTTAGAATTTAGGTAAACAATCTAATTGGGAAATTGGAGAACAGTTTTCAATTTGAGGATCTTCGATTTACCCATAATGACATAAGTCGTATTACATGTGCCCGACTTCTTTCGGCAAAAATCCACACGAAGATCTCGAATTACTCGTAGTGTTGTCTTACGCCAATTTTAATCTGTATGCTGCATTGTTATAACGAGATATGTTCTCCTTTAATTTTGCGCTTATTAATCCTTAAAAACAGTGCCGTAACGGTGGTAATCGGGGATCCTTTTTAATATTGAAATGCGTTGTTTATTTCAACGTAAAGCACCGGACTCGCGATTGGAGGGTTTCGTGTTCCGAGTTGACCAACGGAAGACTCTCCTTGGTGAGGGGGACTTATGCATATTATTTTATTATTTAACGTTTTGAGGTTAAGGAACATGTTTGATATTATTATTATGAAACAGTTCCATCCCGTTCCTGTTCTTTTTAAAGAGGTATTCTTTAGCCTGTTCTTTTTAAAGAGGTATTCTTCAGCCTGTTCTTTTTAAAGAGGTATTCTTTAGCCTGTTCTTTTTAAAGAGGTATTCTTCAGCCTGTTCTTTTTAAAGAGGTATTCTTCAGCCTGTTCTTTTTAAAGAGGTATTCTTTAGCCTGTTCTTTTTAAAGAGGTATTCTTTAGCCTGTTCTATTTAAAGAGGTATTCTTCAGCCTGTTCTTTTTAAAGAGGTATTCTTTAGCCTGTTATTTTTAAAGAGGTATTCTTCAGCCTGTTCTTTTTAAAGAGGTATTCTTTAGCCTGTTCTTTTTAAAGAGGTATTCTTCAGCCTGTTCTTTTTAAAGAGGTATTCTTCAGCCTGTTCTTTTTAAAGAGGTATTCTTTAGCCTGTTCTTTTTAAAGAGGTATTCTTTAGCCTGTTCTTTTTAAAGAGGTATTCTTCAGCCTGTTCTTTTTAAAGAGGTATTCTTTAGCCTGTTCTTTTTAAAGAGGTATTCTTTAGCCTGTTCTTTTTAAAGAGGTATTCTTTAGCGTGTTCTTTTTTGTTTTTATTTAGGGTGGGATAATCATGATAATACAAAAGTTACGCGTAAAGCTGAATATATTAATATCAGCATACCAAACATATATTTAGTGGTTCAATCCCATTCATATATCAAATGTTTAAAAAGAACAAAAACAAGGGTTGCGGGAAATTTCAATCTGAAAAAAGTTTTAGACCAACATAGTCGGTGCTTCTAGATGACAACAATAATTTCTATTAAGAATAACTTTTTTAATTCACGAATATGTTTGCTCTCTTTCTTTTTGAAGAGGAAACATAACACGTCGTTATTTTAGTGAATAAAATTCGACACGAGTACAAAGGGTCAATAAAATATGCCGATACTCAAGCGGTGCCATATTTTTAAATGGAGTTAAAGAACAAGCTAACGAAAGGAAAGCGTTTTTTTTTTTATCTTCAAGAACATGCAGTTCTTGAAGGTAAAAAAAAAGAACAGGGAACTCGCATGTTGAAGAACAGGGGGCAAAAGAAAAAGTCGTAATTTTGGAGACTGATAATCACCTCTCGACCGCAAAGGGTTAAATCTGTCTTGAATCGAATGTCCTCACGTTGATCGTGATATGGAAGTTTAAAGAGTAGAGTGCTACTGCAAATGTTGTTCTCGTCATCTGACTATGTTTAAAAATTTTGAGACTGTATCTCCAGGTCTTCTATCCTGCTAGATACAACTCTGCTTCATATGGAAGCGAGACTATTTTACATGCTTTTGTCTGCTGCACACTGTCTGGTGTGATGTGTCCTCAAATCTTGTAACTCCAGTTTAAACCCACTTCCAATTGTCATAAAAATTTGAAACTTGGCATACATACATATTCCCGGTCACAATACAATAATTAGTCATAAAATTGTTAATTACTAATTAATTCTAATTAATAATGAATTTCTTTAAAATCGAAAAATCTGGCCAAGGCAATATTTGAACCCATGATCTAAGAAAATGACGTCAAATGAATGCGCGAAAAATTATGCGCAATAATCTGGTTTTGCTTCAACAGAAAAGCTTTCCGACGCCATTTTGAATATTTTTAAACAAAATAACAGATTTTCTCTGCACTATAATTTAAACTATTTTATATATTTTTATGCTATTTATGTTTTGCGCATTTACTTATGTACTACTTTCTTTTGTTTTTAGGTAAGTGAATTTCCCCGATACTATTGCTGCTGCTGCAATTCTTTATCAACTATTTCAAATTCACAAATAAGTAAGTAGATAAAATTTGAATAAATTCCTAACAATTCGTTTTTTTTTTACCGATATATTCATAGTTCTTATGGTTTTTGGAAGTGTTTTTATGATTGGTTTATTTATGTTGTAAAGTTTTTTCGTGCTCGCGTTCATCACCACTCTCAGAAAATAACACTCATTTTTGAGCATTCTGCTTTCGTCAAGGCTACTTTCGTAAATTTTGATAATCATTTCGATAATGAAACAATGTTACTTTTGACCAAACAAGAACCTTCAAATTTTTAACGAAAGTTATTTAGTTTCCGGTGATACCAGCACTTTCAGTTTTAATTTAGGTTCTTATATGCATATTGCCACAATTCAAAAGAACTTTTCTAATAATATAAAAATAAATCCGATTCGTGTTTTGCTTAATATTTTTAATTAATGAATAATTTTTAATTTTTTTTAACATGTACTTTAATTTGTCTAATTATGATACGATGTCTATTGACTAAAATGTTTTAGTCTATTCTATTGATTGTAAAAAAGGTAAACATTAGTTATCCTTCATAAAAATGACATTAATAACTTTCGGTATTTTAGAGTAGCATATATTAGCTTTGTTGCTTCGGTCTTTACCACTTTACCAAGATACAGAAATGATCCCAAACATCCGCCAATTCAAACGCCAACCATTTCCCCCCCCCCCTTTCCAATCGTTAACCCCCTTCCCCAACCAAACCGCACAACACTTTTAATCACAACCACGAATCCGGGATTAATCCCATTCCCATTTAATTCCTGGACAAGAATGAATCTGTATCTCTGTTCCCGGACCGAGTGTGTTCATACACACTGTCGCCCCTCATATCCGGCACTGCTCAAACCGGATGATTATTCGAAGAACCATCTCCAAGAGGCGGCTTCCTAATATTAATTTTAATCACCGTCCTCTTGCATAATTGAGTTTGGTGGAACGGTTCGCCCTCCCCTCCCCTCCCCTTCCCTTCTAATGCGATTCCGCGTTAAATGGGGTGCGAAATCCGCACTACCTTTGGTCGCCGTGGCGCGGTTTCAGTAATGAAATTTGGCGACGACCAGGATTAATTGGGCGCCACGCTCAATCACGCGCGGATTCACTGCTGACGTCAGCACTGGCTACAAAACGTCGCCAGCGTTCCGCGCCACGGGCAATATGGCGGACTTGGCGCGAAGTTTTCGATTTTTAGGAAGATTTTATTTTACTTTGGAAAGCGAAGCATGAATTTTTTTTTTTATTAATCTTTGGAGGATTTTTTCTTTATTCTTTTTTTTTGGTTATGATTGATTGGTAATCTGAAAAAGAGGTATGTGGGAATCTGCAAAATTTATTTTCATTCTCTCGAGGCGTTTTTGGTAGTGAGAAATAAAATCACGGTCGACGCTATGAAATGTACAGCGTGATCTATTAATACCTGGTCTTGGGCCAAATCTGTGGATATGTATTTATGTATAAAAGTACCAACTATCGTTTCTAATTTAGAAAAGATAAGACTTGGTTTAGGATTATTTTGTTTGCATCCGTAAAAAATTATGTTCACCATCTCTCTATAAAAAAAATAAGGTTTTTGTGCCACTATAAAAACATTTACATATATTACTACAGCTGCACAATGGGCTATTAATGACAGTTTAAACAGGAGCAATTTAACGTGAAACATGTTTAAAATCAGCTTCATGGAGTATCAGGCGTTCGAGACACTGAATTGGTTGGTTCCAGTGTCTCATAAGGAAATCAACCCATCCAGTGTCTCTCCTCAGCTTTAGGATTAAGGTGATCTATTTCGGCACTATAAATCCTTGGCAAATATCTCGATTAACGTAAAGGTTGTTTCGTTCAATCAAATCGAAAATCAAATCAATTCGAAATCAGGCGCCAGTGCATGGAAAATAAAGCAAATTATGTACGAGGGGTGGATTTGGCCGTGCTTACATATATACCTACTTATGTCAAGGTTTTCGTTGGCGGCCAATCGCTATTTTTATAATCTGTTAAAATGATGTTTCACGTTAGGCACTTCTAATCGTGCTCCGACACTGACACACCTAAGTTCCTTGCCGACAGGCGACACAGGAGTATTTCAGCCGTCTAGTCTCAAAACAAGATATATTAACATTTTTCGAAAATCGTTCTGTGATATTTGTCCATCTGAAGTGATTGTCCAGAAAAAAAAGGAAGTTTCTTGCCTCAGAGACATACACAACATTCCGATCACTTACATTCGAATCAAAACACGTAAATAGTGGATATTTTTCATAGACTTAACGTAGCCCATATTCCCTTTTTTTACATCTTACGATTCATTTGTTTGACGAACTATTATCTTTATTTTCCTTGCACAACTTGATATAATACAAGTACAACCTTAGCCCAGTGGCGGCCCGTGGTCGAAAATGTTATTGCAGCCGAAATCATGTGAATCCCCCTATTTTCCAAAAACCATACATGAACGGAAATTCTTTATTATTCACTTCTCAAATGAAATTTTCCTCTCAATTTTTACGAAATGACAACATGCGAAAAAAATAGAAAACACTTACTTATTTTTTAAAAATTAAAGCAATCTTGCTTTCTTTTAAACATACGAATCGGTTCATTTTAATATTAACTTAAATAACGAAACAACAGCACACAGTAAATGTATCACGACAACCACTTCCGTTTGGAGGTATTCTCGTAAGTTCTCGTTTCACCCACAGTCAATCAGCATACCGAACGTCAAGTGCAGCTAAAACAAGAAAATTCATTTCGGCTGTATCTTCTCACAAATGCAGTGCATTAGCATGGGGAGGAATCTCCATACTACGTAGAGGTTGCCATGGCAACGATGTAGCCGATTTCGAATTTCGCTTTTTGGCTGCAATTTTCATTGAATGGAGGTTTTGCCCCTCTTGAATTGTGCATTACGGTAACAGGCTTGCTATTTATCGGAGATTTTGTTTACTACCGTAGAAATTTCATTTTCAATTCTAATCTTCATTTAAGAAAATTAGTAAAATATCTGATTTTAGTTTTAAAATACACTAATGAATTTAGGTGCAGCCCGGCTGTACTTGCTGTAGTGGGCGAACCGCCACTGACTTAGCCAGTACACATTGAAAGTCCAAATAACATCGAACATTGAGATCTCGATTGCAACTAACAGTGGACCCTCACCATTCTAACCCTGGGCCCTTCCAGCAATTCTCACGGTTATAAAGCACCCGTTTCAAACCTGACCCTTATTAAACAAAATAAATCGGGGCATCTCCGTCTCCTCCGGCCCTCATCCCAGAGAGGGAAATTCCAATACATTCTTATTGATTGCACGCTATCGATTAAACGGTCACTCCAGCAGAGTCAATGGCAGGCACGGAAAAGAAGACGGAAGAACACGAGACGCCCCGATTATCATATTATTAGATGCACTCTCTCATCGGGATGTGTGTATAATTAAAAGCTCGTTGGGGAAAGATATCTGTGTGTGCGAAACTCCTGATCGGCGGAGAAGTTCTCGAGTGATATAGTGACGCTTCTGGTCTTCCTCTCATTTTGTTGGGTGTGGATTCGCTTCGAAGTAATGGTGGGATGCGTGTTGTTGGATAGTCGGGGTGTCGGAGAGAGTAATTTAAAACCGCTGGTGATGGATGATCTAAGATGGGCGAACGGGGTAGTTTGGTCAAATATACCGCTTAGTTTGTAATTGTAAATGAATTTAAGGTAATAAAACGATTTGTATAACATAAAAAAAATTATCTTAAAAACCAAACCTATATATATATATATATATATATATATATATATATAAATTTGGTAGCCACAGTCTCCACTGTAACGTAAGGTTTGGTTTCGTGAATACTTTATAAAACGGCCTGCTCCTTTCTGCGTCTTCGATAAGCTGAATCTCTCCGCATAGAGCTCCAGTTGCTCAGTGGATAAGGCGTTTAGCTACTAATCAGAGGATGGGTGTTTCGAAACCGTGCGATGGACTTGACAAAGAAAAGTAAAAAAGTAGTGATCTTGCGATCGGAGGGTTGCCAACTTCTCTATAAAAATACTAGAAAGTCGTTTAGAACATCCAACAAATTATACTGGCGTGTATTAATTATACTGGTGCACGATAAATCTGATCGGGGTTCAATGTCCTGACGCCTATTGAGGTTGCGTCGGGTGCCAGCTCAGGTGTTGTCTTTGTCATCTGACCATGGTTCAAAAATACGAGGCATCGATCCCGAGTCTTTCCTTCGAGATAGGCCCCGAACCGTCGCCAATAGCCCACTGTGCAGCTCTAGTGCGACGTTAATTAAACAAACCAAGCCTATATATATATATATATATATATATATATATATATATATATATATATATATATATATATATATATATATATATATATATATATATATGTAATGACTTAATTAAGTAGGAAGAATCATGATCGGGAGTTTTAAAAGTGCAGTCATGAAAATATGCAGTTCAGAAATGGGGCCGATATTTCACATAACAAAATATTTATTAGCATCTCTTCAGAGTCGCTCGCTTGACAAGATTATTGGTATGAGCGTACAGAATAGAATGTGTCTCCCGGAGGGGAGTTCTCACTTATATACGTAGGGATATTTTACAAGACACAGGGATTTTAGGGACTTTGTTGAGTTGAAGACACTAGCATGAAAATGGGGAAACTTATTGGCAAACTTCCAATAGGGAATTTAAGGTGGCGTAGTAGAAATTATCCCTCTCGTGTTTCTCATGGGAATGGAATGTGAAATCACGAGATGTTTACAAGAACTTGGAGCCGAATCGAAGAAGTGGGGTTATAAATTATGACACTTAGTGAGAATGGCTACTATATGGGAAATAAGAGTGAAACCACATGTGAAAGAGGGGGTCTGGGGAATGTGAGTTTCTCGATAGGGGCGGATATACTAATTAAAGTTCTATATTTAACGTTATGGTAGAAAGGGGTCTAACTTAATACAACTAGTAGGGGTGATTTAAAATGGTGTTGGGAGTTAGAAAACTATCCTTTCATATCCCCCCGAACAAGAAAATTTACAATCGCCTGCGACGTAGAAACTCGAGCAAGGGGATAACAAGTAATAATTTGAAGGGGTGAACCATATGGTTGATCGGACCACAAAGTCACCTAGGGTTGGGCAGTTAAGTTGTGATGACAGAAATTTTTGAAAAAGGCTGGGTGTCTCCAACTCACTTCGACAACAAATATCATATAAAATGAACTCTTAAAATGTAAATACTACTAAAATATCAAATATACAAAAATATACTAAGAATTTCACAAAAGTAATACTCAACGAACAACAAAAATAAACTTACAGAACATAACAACTAAAATCACATTTTCAAAATACATGTGTATTAAATACTGTCTGAAGTCGAAGAAGACTACAGTTGGAGTGAACTTAGTCCTCTCAGACGCAGAGATCAGATATGATAGGTTTCGACAAATATCTTTCAAAGTAGATTTACTCAAAAATACTTTTTATTTCAATAAAATTCAATTTTTTGTTTCTTGAATTTTCAGCAAATATCCAACTCAACTGTGTCGACAGCTTGAGTTGTCACCGAACTAGTAAACTTGAGAAATATTTATACAAATTTTATACAGTCTTTCTGTATCCAACTAGTATTTGTAGAGAGAAGATATTGTCGAACCTTCATTGAAAAAGGGAACATTTGTTTTTGATAAAAAAAACAATAAGTGAAAAACCGTAGGTGGTTGTTTGGGGAAAAACCCGTCAGAGGTTGTGTGGGGAGCATGCTCGTAGTTTGTTTCCATAGAAAATTTTCATCTGCTTGTTTTCAAAGTCTTTGTTCCATGATGGAAAGTTCCATGAAATGTTAGGAGTAGCCAAGGGTTTGCCTTGGGTAACGATGAGGTAGGTAGCTAGCTACGTGATTGCAGGTAAATGCAAGTATAATATAATGTAAACACAGTAAGTATTTTCAACATTCAATAGGAAAAGATTTTCAGTTCACAGTTTTCTGATATCACAGTTTCAGTGGTTAATCATTTTCCTTTTTCAGTTCTCAGTGCACTGAACATATAAGTAATGAAAATACTATAACAATATAATACTATAAATAAAATATAATTGAAATATAAACACAGTAAATATTGGGTAATTCTTTATTCATGCCTTAGTTTAAGGCTTTCAGGAGGGTTGTAAGACCTTAATTTCGAAATATGAACTATCTCATTTAATTTGGTTATGTGATTTAGTCTATCGATTTCATAATTGACATCTGAACATTTTCTTAGTATGGTATAAGGGCCAGAAAAGGGAGAATTAAGTTTTCGAGTATTTGGGTATTGAAATTCCTCATAAATAACTGTATCTCCTACATTAAAAATTTTATGTGTGAACCGTTCATCATAATACCGTTTATTCTTGACATGGTATTCTTTGGTTCTTACTCTAGCAAGTTTCCGGGCTTCATCTATTGGAGGGTAAATATTAATTTGATTTAAAGGAGATTCATAGGGCATAATGCCAAACAGAAGGTAATTTGGAGAAAATTTTGTTACGGTATGGGGTGTATTGTTATACTCATTTACAGCTTGTTCCAACAATTTTGTCCAAGGAACTTTGGAGGGCGAGGAATTTACTTTACATTTTAACATAGTTATAATTGATTGTTGACATCTTTCCGAGGTACCATTTGTTTGAGGTCTGTGAGAAGAGGTAAAAAGATGTTTAACATTGTAATTTCTAAGAAAATGTTTAAGTCTCGTAGAAGTGAAAGCTGCGTTTCTATCAGTTAATAAATTTTCAGGTTGCTGAATTTGGAAGATTTGCTTAAGGCAATTTACATAGGAGTCAGCCGTCTCAGTTTTAGAAGGAAATGCCCAGATGTATCGCGTTGCATGGTCTATTACTACATGCAAATATTTTTTTGTAGAATTGTAATACGTTAAACCACCGACAGTATCTATTGAAATTAATTCAAATGGTTGCTCTGGTTGAGGAACCGTCTGAAGTAAACCATAGCGTTTTTGTCGAGGCTTTTTGTTTAGTTGACACGTATGACAATGTTTTACAAATTGAGAATTATCTTCATTTATGCATGGCCAGTAATAGTGAGGAGTAATGAGACTGATCACTTTTTGAATTCCCGGATGACCAAATCGGGAATGAGCTTCATTTAAAAGTTTGCGTCGCAAGGAAAAAGGGATAACTATCTTATTCAAATTTTTCTTTTTAACTACAATTACATCATTAACATTTTTAAATTTAGTTCCACAAAGATTATCACGTTGCTGTTGGGTTTTAATTTCATCTAGATCTAATAAGAAAGTTTGATGTTGATTATGTAACACCACTGGAATTCTCGAAAGCATGTCTGCTTCAAAATTGAGATCTCCTCGTGTATAAGTGATGTCATAGTCAAACATTGAAAGTTTCAGAGACCATCTAAATAGTCTGCCACTGGGGTTTTTGATTTTTTTAAGCCAAACTAAAGCTGCATGATCTGTGTGAATAATAAATTTTTGTCCGTGAAGATAATAATAAAATTTGTCAATAGAATCAATTATAGCCAAACATTCTAATTCAGTTATTGCATAGTTTTTCTCATAAGGTTTTAAACTTCTTGAATGGAATGCTATTGGATGTAAAATATTGTTCTCATCTGGCTGTTTAAGAACAGCACCTACTGAAGTTATTGAAGCATCAACAAAAACATGACAAGGCAGATTAGGGTTATATAATTTTAAAATAGGTTTAGAAATTAATAAAGTTTTTAAAAGTTCAAAATTAGCTTGACATTCCTCAGTCCAAATCCATGGGGTATCTTTCTTTAATAGATTATTTAGAGGGTATCTAATGCGGGCATAGTTATTGATAAATTTATTGTACACGTTTATAGCTCCCAAAAATCTTTGTAATTCTTTAACGGTGGTGGGAGGTTTGAGCTTTTTAATACTTTCAATATTTACATTGGCAGGGGTGATTGTACCATTTTGAATTTCGTAACCTAAAAAGTTAATCTTTTCTTTAGCAAAGACACATTTTTGAAAATTAAGTTTAATATTCTCTTGAGAAAATATGTTAAATAGCTGCTCTAAATGTTGGAAATGTTCAAGTTCAGAATTTGAATGTACAACTAAATCATCAAAATATTGTGCTACAAAATTAATTTTATACTTATTTAAGATTTGTTTTAATAAGCGATTAAATATGGCAGGAGCAGTTTTTAAGCCAAAAGGTAATCTTGTCCATTCGTATAGACCACTATTTGTTGTGAAAGCTAATTTTTCCATATCTCGAGAATGGATTGGGACATGCCAATATCCTGAGGTTAAGTCAAGGGTTGAGAAAAATTTTGAGTTGCCTAACTTATCTAGTAAACTATCAATTCTGGGGAGTGGCATACTATCATTAACACAAAGATCATTAAGTTTACGATAATCAACACAAAATCGAGTTCGAGTGTCTTCACCCTTCTTAGCCACAAGAGTGACGGGAGAAGCATAAGGACTAAACGACTCTTTGATGATATTGTGTTCAAGGAGTTTTTCAATTTGATTTTGGATTTCCTGTTCATCAGCAGGTGAAGCTCGATATGGTCGTAGACTAACAGGGAGGTCTGAAGTTAATCTTATTCTTTGGGGTTCGATATTAATACAACCAATATCATACTTATTGTTAGAAAAAACACACGAATATTTTTGCAACAAATGATCAATCTCACTATCCTGGTTAACAGTTTGAAGTTGGCCTTGAGATGTCATGGATACATGAGGGGGTTCACTTGTTTCAGTTACATGCAATGATAACCTAAGAGATTGACTGCGACCATGAGAATTAACTTTGAGTTCATGTCCCAGTTGGGAAATTTTATGTTGACCACAGTCAATAACAAGTTGAAATTTACCACAATCATTTAAACCCAATATTAAATATGATAAAGAATTATTTACAACATGTAAAGTAATAAGTTTAGTGATATGTCCTAGCTTAATAGGCACTTTAATAATTTGATTAATAATAAATAGGCCATTTGCCTGTTGCACAGAGATAGGATTTGTAGATTCTAAAGGTAAATCTAAATTACATGCTATATACATAGGAATAATAGAAAGTGTTGACGCCGTGTCGACTACGACATCAACAGTGGTGTTTTTAATTTGTCCGGACAGTTGTAATAGTCAGAAATCTGAGTGGGGGTCTGACATTGCAGGGGTATCGTCATTTTCAGGGTTGTTATGGGTTGGAACAGTGTTGTCGTTAGTTGGTTGATTTGTGGCAGGTCGAAATTGACAACTTGCCATCCAATGGTATGCATTTAGGATGCCTTTATTTGTGCACCATCTACAAGGTGTAGAGGGCAGATCTGAAGTTTGGTGATGTGAGGTGTTCTGTTGAGGGTTTGTAAATCTATGCCTAAAAGGTTGTGGGGAGTTGAAGGTGGGTCGGTTGGTTCTCCATTGAGGCGAGGGAAAAGGTTCCCTTGGAGAATGAAAACTTTGTGGTCTAAATTGTTGTCTTGGCTGATTGAAACGTTGAGACTGTTGAAAACGTGGCGACTGCTGAAAACGCATAGGTGGTCTATTTTCAGTATACCTAGGGGTATACGACACATGATTTGGGGAAGGGCGGTTAATTTTATGGATTTTATTGGCCAAATTGAGCCATTCGATAGTTGAGTTAATGTTGTGACCAACTAAAGCAGTTTGCATGAAAAAGGGAAGTCCATCGGTAAGGCCTTGCAAGATTAAGTCTGTGGGTAATCCCAAATGACGACCTGTTTGAAGTTTTTTATGAAAATAGAGGGAAATGTCATCACTAGGATAAAATTTTAAGTTAGTAAAAGTATTAAATGATACAGATTTAGGTTCCAAAAAGGTTTCAATTAGCAATTCCTGTAATGAGGACCAGTCAGTGATATGAATTGCTTCATTTATATAAGTCTTAAGGGCTTCACCCTTCAAAAAAGAACTTATGTTTTGAATTTTCCAGGTATTATCATTGGGGCATTTAAGTTAAAGTAAACAAGCCAACTCTGTATGGACATTCCAGAAGTTGGGTCAAAGCTAATTAAATTGGGTAAACAATTAGGAAATATAATATTGGTAGCTGCATTTGTTGGGAAATTTGATGGTTCAGTAATTTGGGATTCGGTTTGTTGATTTGGAAGGGGTGGTGCTTTGTTTTGATTATCTAGAGACATATTTAATGTTAAAGAAGGTTGGCAAAATATATAAAATTAAAATGTCTAAGTAATAATAATAAGCACTATTAATGTAATATTCATAAACACAATTAAATCTTAATTATATCAAAGTGTATTTCAAAAGTAAACACAAATAATTGTAAGGCAATTGAACCCTTGAAACACTTATGCAATTTAAATAAAATATCAAGACTGATTTAGTCTATAAAACCATTAAGTTTTAATAAGTATAAGTTAAGTCCAAAATTAATATCAAATTTGCAAGTATAAACATACTTGAATTGTTAAATCAATTTGTTCTTTCACAAAAATTTAAGTCCTTAAAACAAATATTAATATAAAGCACTCTTGATATTCATTACTAACTAAGCACTATGAAAATAATCATTTAACAATTTGAAATTGTTATTATTCAAGAAAAAAAGAAAATAAATTTAAGTAGATTATTTTGGCGATGGGTCTATCACAACACTGGCGGCTTATTCGCCAACTTGATTGGACTGCCCTTTGGCAACCCTATTGAAGGGAATCGAAGGTTCACTCGTTTAAAGATGTTGTTGAACTATTTCTCATGTGTGATTTACACACTGTAGAACACAAACTGTACATCGTACCAAAATTAGAACTCAAAGGAGGTGTTTGATGACGATTGCCTTTTTGCAATTTTTGTTTAGATGTTGGTCGATGACATCCGATAAGAGACCAAGCCAGGCACATGTGGTGAGCAAAGATCTGTTCCAAAATAACATTCGTAGTGGCCCTACTATTCCGAGGCAAACTTGGGCTTTCGTTGAATATTGTAGATACGTTGGCTAAGAGACGTGGGTGGGGGCTTGACATGAAGCAGTCGTTGTTCTGCCAAGGATTTGCCGGTCGGATGTAGAAGTGATGTGGCTTAGACGTTTTGGGGAATCACAGTTGGGTCGTTGAACTCCGCTGCTGTCGCACATGGTCGGCGGCCGGTCGCGGTGTCATGAGCCATCCGGTGGTACGAGGATCGCTGGTAGTCCGGTCTGCGGTGGCTGGGGTCAAGGAACCTTTGGCGCTGGTGTCCAGTAGTGTGGACAACGGTTTCCAGGTGCAGGGGGTCCGGAAGGTGGTCACGGGCGTCATCTCGCATGTTGAGGATCTGGTCGTCGGCGAACAGGGGCAGGAAGACTCCGCCGTTGCGTGGAATGCTTCCTTGCGGTTGCACATGCGTCGAAGAGCCGTTATCTCACGGGCAGGTTACAGCTGTTGACGTCGCTAGTTTTGGTAGTCCATATTTGGCGTTGCAGCGCTTGGATCGCCGGTTGGTGTTGGCGGTCGAACGACTCTGAAGAAATTGTTGGTTAAAGTCTTAAATATTTGGGGCGACCTTCGAGCAGGAATTTAAGATCCTGTCGACTTTATTGTAATGACTTAATTAAGTAGGAAGAATCATGATCGGGAGTTTTAAAAGTGCAGTCATGAAAATATGCAGTTCAGAAATGGGGCCGATATTTCACATAACAAAATATTTATTAGCATCTCTTCAGAGTCGCTCGCTTGAC